>VDFB02114685.1:0-30092 GCA_007258455.2 Sequoia sempervirens | reverse complement strand
AATAGGATGCCAGAGTGTCATTCCCGTGAAATAAAAGCGTAAAGCTTTTCTTGAAGTTTTCTTGCCTCGTGCCCCACGGTGGGCGCCAGAAAACTGTTGGCGTCAAATCTAACACCTCTGGAGTGCAGGTTTGTATGGACAGCTATGTACACTATGCAATGAGTGCTCTTCAAATTAGGAGGGGAAGCTCCCTCGTTGTGCTGGAATGCGTGGAAAAGAAAAGTAATCTAAGTCCTATCTTTTTGTTCTCAGCTGGGAGAGGCACAAGGTTAAGAAAACCAAGAACGCTAAAATAAGGATTTTCTGGTTTCGCGAGATCGCTAACTACAACTAAGCTAACTACTTTAATCTATCCAGCCTCAAGAAAACAGAATGAGGAAATGGGAGGTGGATGACTTTGGGATCTATAAACGAAGTTTAGATTCTACTTGAAGGCAAGGTGGCGAATTATCATCTCACCTAAAACAAGCTTTTATTGGGCACAAAACAGATTTGTATGAATCTCACCAAGATGATCTTTATGAAACCCCTGTGGCATAACACTTGATTGAAATAGCAAAGTCTTCACAAAACAGCCTTTATCATCACAATCTCACGAAACCCTATGTGGCATAACCTTGATTATAATGATAAAGATTCACAAAACAGATTTATCACCGTAATTTCTCGAAACCCTATGTGGCATAACGATTGATCACAATGGTAAATAGACATAAAACAGATTTATCATCTTAGTCTCTTGGAACCCTATGTGGCATAACAATTGTTGGCGCTTTTAAAATCGCGACTCGAATGCGATTTGAAAACGACAGCTATGCACGATAAACCGCTTCTTCAAATTAGAGGGAAGCCCTCTTTGGCCGATGGTGTTTGGAAAGAAAGTAAACTAAAACTAAGGTTTATCTGATCAGCTTAGGAGCACGTAAGGTTTTAAATACAAACGCCGCAGCTGAGATTTTCTGATAAGAAGTTCAACTACGACTAACTTAGACTAAAGACGTTCCTAACCTCTCAAGTAATAGCAGAGCAAGAGAAGTTAGAAATTAACAAGGCAGATTTTCTGACAAAAATACTTTAACAATCTCTCTCTCAACAAACACCTACACACTTCACTGTAAGCTGAAATAAAGATCATGAAAGCATAACATAGATAACGGAAATCTGAGATTTTAGACCAAGGCAAAAGAGGCTCATGATTTTATTACTCAAATCTCTAAAACAAAACTCCCTTCTAACATGCCTTGAATAAGAAATTGCAGCTAAGGAGGCTTGCAAACTTATTCTTAACACAATAGAAAACAGCAATCTCACTAACTCCTTGTTGGCTAAAGAGGCTCAACAATTTGCTTATCACAATACAAATGAACAATACTTGAGCAACAAATAGAAGGCACAATAGGCTCAGCGTTTTGTTCTCATAAGCACGGTTAAAGAAAATAAATGAGCAAAGGCTCTTATTTATAGAGAAGCAGAGGAGTAGGGAACCCTAAAATCTCCTTGCTTTCACAATCTAGGGCTTGCTCAGCAAGCAAGCTTTATTACTAAATCTAGAAACAAGATAACACTAAAACCCTAAAAAGCAGAAAAAGCGGGAAACGCCAACTATTAAATCTTATCTTCTTTCTATCCTCAAAGAATGGATAAGGATTATTCCAAGAATAGAAAGAAAGCGGAAAAAAGCTTCTAGAAGAAAGCTGCTTTAAAGCTCGATCACATCCGCTAGGAAGTTTGAGATTGTGTCCCGGTTCGGTGCATCTATGCCATCAACAGCAAAACACCGCTTTTCAAGAATATCTTCAGCATCTGCAATAGATCTCAGGAAATCTTCAATCTCATTGGCCGCTTTATTGAACTTTGCTGACATCATTGAAATATGACCTATCCTTCCGCCAACTGGGCTGCAACTATGAACAACATTCTGGAACTGATTTTGCACCTCCTCAAGCCCGACATAAGAACCATCTTCAAGACTGTACTGAGAGGGGATCTCTATGACAAATTCACTGATGAAAAGGAGAGCTTCAACCACCCTTTGCCTGTAGGTGATGAATTCTTCAGATATCCTCTCATAGGTTTTAACTTTGAAAACATGACGTTCTCTCCATGCAAGGATTTGTCTTTTGTGCTCCTTTGAAACTGCTGAACCGTAAGCTGTGTCTAAATCAGCAATGATAATCTCATGCCTAGGTTTTACTTCAGCCCATGTTTGTTCAAATCCTTGGATGCTTTGACGAAGTTTATGAGCATTCTCTCTCAACTGGAACATCCGAGCCAAGATCTCCTTTCCTCTGACAATGAAGCTCTCGATCCACTCCTGAGTCTCTTTCCCACATATGACCAGCTGTCTTAACTGATGGTGATCAGCTGGTGTCTCTAAGACCTGGGGCAGCAACTGGGTTGCTTGTGAAGAACCACGAACAAGGTTAGAGATGAAAAGCCTAAGCTGCTGATTTTCAGCCTTGAGGGCTGCCTTGTCTTCTCCATCTTTAAGCACTCTTTCATGTAGGTTTTCGGATACAACTTTGAAGAGACTCAAATCTGCATGTCTGGTATTTCTACCAAGATTAGCCTTGACCATTACAAAATCATCCATGTTCACCTCATCTCTATTCTTATCTTCTGGAGGCACAGCAGTCTCTACGACAATCTCGTTATCAGGATTCCTATCAAAGTGAACTTGCTTCTTTGCCTTCTTCTTAGGAGGTTCCTGATCAATATTATCGAGATCATCAACACTCACTTGAAATGAAGGCCTTCTCCTAACCCTTCCTAAGGAGTTCTCAAGCCAAGACACCGTAGTATCTTTACTAACTTCCTTAGGAGGTACTGCTGCAATCTCTTCATCATCTTCGATATCAAGATCAATGTGAATTGGTGACGAACCCGTCAAAGGTACAGGAACATGTGTTGAAGGCGGCTCCTCTGCTTCATTCTGAGGTATGGGCTCGTCAAGAGGAACTTCTGAATCAACTGTAGGCTGTTCCTGTATGACTATGCCTGAGAAATCCATCCTTCTTCTTACATTTTTATTCGATCTACTGCCTTTGATGCCATCTTGAGACTGACTTTTACCCTTTCCTTTTGACTGTGCTGTAGAAGAAGAGGGAATTATCCTTGGCGGCTCTGCTACTGGAATAGAGTTCTTCCTTTTAAGCACTAAGAAAACCTTACTATACTCAATGACTTGTCTTGTTCTGTCTTCAACTGAAAGAGATTCCTTGTTTGCCCAATTAACTTGTGGAAGAGGCTGATCCTCGATTCTTTTCTGAGTGTACATTGGTAGAAGAACATCTTCATCATCATCAGAGAGCCCTTCTATATCTTCATTTAAGCAATCTTTCATCTGATGGAGAGTTAACCTGCTGTAGTTACGCCTTCGCACTTCAAACTCATCTGCACAGTTAGCCCAAAAATCTTCAAGTGCGGGTATGTGATTGTAATTCTTCTCCAACCGGCCAGCGTAGACACCATGAGGATCAAATGACCGCCTCTCACTGTAGGATTTGAGACCGAATTTATCTAATTCTTCTCCAATTGTCCTGGCATCTGCAGCAGTCCTGCATGTATAAATACCCAACCCTAATGGAAAGTGAAGAGAGGGTTTCTTTCTATTTCTCAAGACTGTGTGGACACCGTGAGCTTGCCTCAAGAATTCCATGAAGATAACCTCATCTGACGGATACCTTGGCAACATGAGCGGGGCACCTGAATAACCATAAACCCTGAGATAGGTAAAGGTAGGAAACTGTATAAACCAATCTGCCCATTCCGCCATTGCTGCCCTAGCAACTGAAGATATGCGGACGTGCAATTCATTGTCTAAGTCACGCACCGTGTACATCAAGAATGCCTCGTTCACCCTTTTGTAGTGGTGCAACGACTTTGTGAACTCCAGCTGAGGATAATAATTATATATGTGTTGAACGCTCAAAGATCCCTCGGTGTTCAATCCTCTGAATTGACCTTGATAGGCCACCAGGTAGACTAGATATGACACCATGTGAAATACATGAAACTGGAAATATTCTGTTATTTGTTGATGTAGGCAGTCACTAATCAAAGTAGGCCAGTCATAAAACTCGGTTTTCTTCATAATGTGAGGTATGGCATAAAACATCCAAGGTTGGAACTTGGTGGCATCCTCGGAACCAATGACCCTGTTGAGCAAAGTGATGATGATGGCAACCTCGTCCTTGAACTCCCCTCGTCCGACATTCTTGGGCAATGTCTTATGTTTTTCTTTCATCCATCTCTGGGCAATCTTCTTGCTGTATTTGTCTTTATGCATATTCCACATCTTTTCACATTCATCCCTCGAAAGAGTTACACTTTCAGGCCATGGGGGAATGGAAAAACACTTTTCAACCATGTCAGGCTTTAAACTGCAAATCAACCTGCCATCCGCTGACTGGATCTCCCTAGTAGCCGGGTTGTAATGCTTAATGCAAGCGATTACGAACTCAAGGCTCTGAACTGATATAGGAATAGATGTTGCTGCGAGGAGTCCAATGACCGGTTCCGATTGAAGCGCTGCGCTCTCTCCAAGGCGTAGGTCGAACACCGGCTTGACATGAAGAACTTCCCTATTAATCACCTAAAACAAGACTCCTAATCACCTAAAACACGACAGGACTGTTACGGAAAGGGGAAAAACAACATAACGAAAACATCACGGAAAGGGGAAACACATCACGGAAAGCAATGAAAAATATGTACAAAGATTGATTTCGAGAACTTACTCCACCCCCGGAGGGACGAAGTGCTTCAGATACTGCCCGCTGTGTGGTAGAGGGAGGAGACTTCCATCCAAGCGCGAGAGAATATAGGTGTTCTCTCCGGCGAGCTCGTGAATTGTGAAAGGTCCCAGCCACAAGGAATCAAATTTCCCATGCATTCCCTTGGGCTCATGTCTCTTATCCCATAAGAGGACTTGATCTCCAACCTCGAAATCTCGATGGCGAGCTTTCTTGTCAAAAATTTTCTTCACCCGCTCTTGGTGCTGAGTGATTCTATCTACTACCTCTTCCCTTTCTTCTTGAAGCTTAGTCAGGTACAAGATACGCTTCTGAACAGGATCTGTGAACTCTCCATCTTCTACTGAGGTCGCCAGCTGCAAGGCGGACAACTCCAATGTGATGGGTATCATTGCTTCTGTACCATACAAGAGTATAAAGGGTGAGGTACCAATGGCTCTCTTCGGAGTAATTCTGTCGGCCCAAAGAGCATCATAAAGTTTCTTGTGCCAAGTTCGCTGACTGGAATCAACCAACTTGCGAATGATTGTGACAATGTTCTTATTCGATGATTCAGCTTGTCCATTACCCTGGGGGTAATAATCTGATGAATGAGATAGTGTAATGCTGTGATCAAAACAGAACTCCATTAGCTCCTCTGATGAGAAACATGTTGCATTATCTGTCACAATTTTGCGAGGCACTCCAAAGCGTGTGACAATGTTTTCCTTTAAGAATTCACACACGACCTCGGACGTAGCTCGCTTGGTAGGAATGGCTTCAACCCATTTAGTGAAATAATCAGTGGCTGTAAGGACATAAATATGCCCCTTGCTGGAACGTGGGTTGATAGGACCAATAAAATCTAGACCCCATTGCTGAAATGGAGCATCTATAACAACTGGCCTGAGAGGAGCGGCTGCTAACTTCGCTTTGCCAACAAACTGCTGACACAACTGACATTTATGTACCCACTCGTATGCATCGCGGAACATAGTCGGCCAAAAGAACTGAGCCCGCAAGATTTTAAAAGCTGTCACCTTCGATGAAAAGTGACCACCGCATGCTTGATTGTGGAAAGCTTCCAGCAAGCGCCGTTGTTGATCTTTGGTAACACACAACAAGAATGTTCCGTCAAGGCCCCGCTTGTACAAAACATTGCTGATGATTATATAATTCTGCGCTTTTAGCTTAAGCGTTCTCCTTTGTTGCTTGTTCAGGTGATTTGGACAATCACCGTATGTTAGGTAATACCATATTTCAGTAAACCATTCTCCCGAAGACTCGATCAGCAAGACCATTGGAAGGTCTTCTTTAACTTCAGGTTCAATCTCAGGTATACCTTTGGCTTGAAGTTTCTTATCACCATCTTCCGCCATCAACTGACAAAGACCTCTCCCGCGAACGAGTTTGGTTGGCTTGATCTCCAAGTCATACTCTTGTACCTTTGCGACCCAGTTTCCTCTTTTGGAGCCCATCTCCTGTTGAGTTAACACGCTCTTTACTGCTGGATCTGTGACATACACGACGGTGTGAGAATTTAGGATATAAAATCTGAAATTCTTTACAGCTCGAACCACCGCATAGGCATTCTTTTCAATCTGAGAGTATCTTGATTCGCTGTCCTTGAAACTGCAGCTCATGAAAGCTATTGGAGATTCGGTTTCTTCATTTAACTTTTGTGTCAGAATGGCAGACAGAGTATACTCTGATGCATAACAATAAAGGATAAATTCCTTTTCAAAATCAGGACGGACTAGCACTGGAGCTCGACTGATGGCTTCTTTTATCGCTGCGAACGCCTTCTTTCCTTCTTCCGTCCACTTGAAAACTGTCTTCTTCTTCATCATAGCAGATATATCTTTAGTCAACTCAGAAAAATCTGGTACAAATCTTCGTATGAAATTTACCTTACCAAAGAAAGAGTGTACCCCTGTTCTGCTTGTTGGAAGAGACAAACTTCGAATAGCTTCAACCCGGCTTGGGTCAATTCGAGTTCCCTCCTTGGAGACGATGTGGCCAAGCAACTTGCCTTCCGTCACCGCGAAGATAGACTTTTTGGGATTCAATGATATTTTATGATATCTGCATCTCTCAAAGACTTTCCCCAGATGTTGAAAGTGATCTTGTCGTGTCTTTGAGAAAACAGTGAGGTCGTCAAGATAGACAACTATTACTTTATTCTTCAAATCACCAAACGCCAAATCCATGGCTCTTTGAAATGTAGCACCGGCGTTGATGAGGCCGAAGGGCATTCTTTCATAGGCAAATGTACCCCACGGGGTTGTGAATGCCGTCTTGAATTGATCTTCCTCAGCCACCGCTATTTGATTATAACCAGAAAAACCGTCCAATAAAGACAGCATCTCTGAACCGGTAACCGTCTGTAAAGTGTGCTCCATGATTGGCAAAGGATAATTATCCTTGAGCGATGATTGATTCAAGTTCCTGAAATCGACGCAAATTCTGATTTCTCCGTTCTTCTTGCGCACAGGAACTATATTCGACACCCAAGTGGAATGATGGATCGGAAAGATGATCTTTGCATTCACCATCTTCTGGATCTCCGCGTAGATGGTGTCTTGAATCCGCGGATTGTAGTGTCTTTGCTTTTGCCTGAAGGGCTTTGCTTCAGGTCGAAGAGGAATTGTGTGAGACAATTCTCTTGGTGTAAAAACTTTCAAATCTTCATATGACCAGGCGAAGACATCTCGGTATTGCTGGAACAAAGAAATGAACTTCTCGCTCTCCTCTGCCGTGCAGCATGTACCTAAATTAACAAGCTTGGGCTTGTCAATTGTACCAATATTGACTTGTTGATATTCGGCAGAAGTTCTGTCACTTGAATTTCTCTGATCTTGAATGTATCTATCATGCCTGTCAAAAATATTCTCCAAGGAAACTAAACCCTTGGGAATTTTATTTCCTTTCAACTGGATTATGCTGGATTCTGGTTCTTCTGGAATTTCCTTATCTTCAGCAATCTTTGGCGTATCAGAAACTTCTGTTATTGCTTCTCTGTGAGTAGATGAACTGCCTTCAAAGAACAATTCCTTGAAATTATCTCCCATAACAAGAAACTCCTTAATGTGTTCATCATCATTAAAGACTTGCCAATTATCACAGTTGTCAGGTACAGCTGGCCTGTATATTAATTCAATGGCAAACGCATTCTGACGAAAGTCAGAATGTGGCATGAAAAGTGAAGCTGATACCTGTTGTGACCTTTTTCACACATCGCCCCATTGCAAATGGGGACCCTCGCTGGTTTGCTCTTAGGGTTTAGCATTGAGTGGCAATTTCATAGTCTCTGATATCTGGGAATTTCATGTCAAGGTCTGGGGTCATCGTCCGAGCCAAGTTGGGAGTTTGAGCCCGAAACTGAACGTAAACGTCATGGAAGTGCTTAGAAGGCCTCGCAGACGAGGATCGCCTGTGCTTTCGCTCAATTCTGACACTTCCTATTTTTTAGGGACTCTGCTTTTTTGCTTTTTTGCTTTTTTCGTTTTTGGCATTTCTGGCCCAATCTAGAATTTACTATTTTTAGAAAGTTGCTTTTTGCTTTTTTCTATTTTTAGTAAGTTTCTATTTTTAGAAAGTACAGGGTGTCATTAGCATTCGAGTCAAAAGTTTCTATTTTTGGAACTAAAAAGCAAGCAAAAAATCGAAAAATCATGAGAAAAGCAGAGAAAAAGCGCATGCAAAGCAGAGAAAGGCGCATGCAAGATGAGAAAAGCAGAGAAAAAGCGCATGCAAAGCAGAGAAAGGCGCATGCAAGATGAGAAAAGCGAGGAAAAAGCGCATGCAAAGTCAGAAAATCAACTGGATAAAATCGTGCCATCATGAGGGAAAATCACTGAAAAATCAACTAAAAAGCAAGTAGATCATGGCAAAATTCGCCTAAGTCTAGAAGAGGTACGCCCTTGAGAGGTTAGAAAATCCAGTTGAAACTTTAGAAAATCCAGTTCGAAAATCCAGTGATCAAAGGGAAAATCCAAGTAAAATTCATTTGAGGAAATTCGCATTCTTCAAGAAAATTCCAGTTGGACAAAGTAAAAATCGACTAAGGCATAAAAAATTATTGAACTGGACTTTAGGAAATTGAGTGAAGTGAAAATTCCAGTTGGGAAGTGAAAAATCCAGTTGGAAGTCGAATTTTCTCAAGGTAGAATCGAATTTTTTCTAAGGCAAAGTCACTTTGAGAAGTTAAAATTCCAGTTGAAAAGTCAAGAAGACCAGTTGAAGGTCGAATTTTGCTAAAGGCAAAAATAAAAGAAAAAACTTAAGTTTTATTTTAAAACTTAATCACCAAGCCAAAAGGGACGCCTTGTTTGAAAAGTCAAAGATCAGGATAAGATTGCTTTTTCGTTTTTAAAGCAAAATGCAACCAATGAGAGAAAGAAATCGACCTAAAACAATTTGGGAAGGTTTTTATTATAAAAGACAATCTAGTGAGCTCATTATTTTATTATTTGCAAAGTCGAATTTCTTCACAGGCAGAGCTCTCCCAAGAAAAGACGTCTTTTTTCAACTGCAAGTGGATTTTCTTGAGTTCCAGAACATTGAATTGGATTTTTTCTCTTCATTTCCAGATTTTCTTCAAACAACTGCAGGTTATCTTTGGCGATTTTGAGAAGGGAATTGGATTTTTTCATTAAAGATTGGAGAAAACTTCAGTATAAACCTTTAAAAATCCAAAAGATTATTTAAAATTCCATGAATACTTTTGAAAATAATAAAGGCAAATCGATTTTATTTAAGAATTTATTCTTCATGCAGCCTTTAATCTAGTTCTGGATTTTTAATTAATTTTTTAAAAATTTCTCCAGCCAAGAAATCGCCTTTTTGCAAATTTATTTAAAAATTCTCTAACTTCGAGTTTCTTACAGGCGCAATGTCTTCTCCAAAGAACGTGGGAGGTGGAGTCAGAAAAGCTCAAGTCAAGGAAGTCCTGAAGGAATTTTATCCAGAATCCCAGTTGTCCTCGAAGTGGAGAAAAGTGACAGATACAAACTTTGAACAATTTAATGCGATTCAGCACAAGAGAAGGATGTTTGGCACAGAAAACGAAATGCCTACACCTATCGCCTCAAATATTGTTAAGTCTGGACTCCATCAAGCAGCAGGATTTCCGCCTGCGGTTCAGTGCAATGAGTTAATGGTTGAATGCGCCAGAAGGTACAATCCTCAAACAAGATCAATTAAAACTCCGAATGGAATCACCTTGGCCTATTTCACAGAGGATTCAATCAGGGAAGTATTTGGTATTCCCCATCGCCGGAAAATGTTGAACAGGACTCAGCAAGAATCACAGGCCATGTTCGATCAAGCCAAGGAATCCTGTTTGGACATCATCAATTCCAACTGGATTAAAGAACCCAAAAGGCATCGCTCCAAGTTGCCAAAGAGACTAATTTGCACAGATTTTAAGATAGAATACAGTGATATGATTCACATGCTGAACAGAGTTATGGGAACTTCTCAGGGAGCCTTCTTTGAGGTATGGATGTTTTCATACGTGGAGGAAATCGTATTGGGAATGGAGGCTGTAAATTGGGCCAAGTTAATAAGTGATAATATCGATTTCCAGTTGAGAAACCTTGAAAAAACTAAAACCTTTTACATGAGTTCTTATGTGGTTTATATTCTGGCAAGATTCACTAAGTACAGAGGACTGATTTGTAAAGGCGAAGTGGGACTTCGGAAAGATCAACTCAAATCATATGATTGTTACCCGCAGCTCCAACTACATTACAGGGACAACTTCAAAATAACAAATGACGCCTTCCTCATGTACATCACACGAGTTCTTCAAGGAACAGTGCAGAGAAGGCTATCTAAAGAAGCTATGGCAATGCTTGACAAGTTCGGGTCTTGGTTTATCCAGTTTCCGACATTTACTTATATAAGAATTCATGGATTCTCTGATGCTCCGTACAGACTTCCTCGATACCCAACGGACAAAATTGTTATGCTTCAGGTAGCAAGGCAACTAGCATGTGTAGACTCCCTTCAGGCAAAGAAGAACAAACAAGGAGTGGATTTTCCGGTTGCAATTGGAAAAATGATAGAAGTCTGTCCTTCATTACAGTCAGCCAAAACAGCAGGGGTAGAGTTACAATTTTACAAATTCAGCACCTATAATCCAAGGTCCGATTATGACCCATACCTGAGAATACACGGGAAGAAGTCCCTTCATGTTATGCAGATCGAAGATTACTGGTCTAACCTGATGGACGAGTATGGAGTAAGGAAGAAGGCTTGGTCGAGAATTCCAGTTGAACTTGTGAAAAGGTGCGATTTGTTTCCTATACCTGACCAAGTGAAAGACAACGGGGACTACATTCACCCTCAGTTTGAACAAGAAAAGGATAAGCCTATTTTATTGCCTAACTGGACACAACCTGAGATGGCTAATTTGAACACATTGATGAAGGACATTTTTGCTTACTCAAGGGAATGGGTCGATGGTCAGATCAGCAAGTTGAGGAAGGAATTTCTCTTACTTACGCCACATTAAACAATAAGGATGGCCAGGAGGAAGCAATTGGCGAAAATCCTGATGAATCTGCATATCCCAGCAAGAGGAAGGTAGTAAGTGGAAACCTTCAACTAGAGGAAAAGGAGTCAGCTTATGAGGAACTGGAGAGTAAGAAGCAAAAGGTGACTGAAAATCCCTCATCTTCAAGGACTTTGTCAATTGGAGTAATCGAAAATGTATCCATTGTTGATATCGAGCCAAGCTATGAGCAAGAAATTCAGTTTCAAGAGGTAGAACAGGTAGATTCTTTCCAAAATCAAGCCTCCACGGAGTGTTTGGAAGGAAATGATACTTTGATGATTGAAGGTGCAGGAGATACTGAGATTCTTGAGGACAATGAAGAACTAGGAGATGAGGTAATTTCTGCTCTTAAGGGAATTAATGATGATGTTCAGTTAGAAGATGGAATGGAATTATCCACAATCCCGGATTGGCTAACTGAAAGTTTGAAGAAGAAGTCCAGACCACTGGATGAAGTTCAACCAGTTGAGAGTATACAGGACTTCCTAGAAAGAATTGGCAAGGCTAAAATGCCAAAGAGGCCTAAGAAATATTCTCAGATTACCAGGAATGGTACAGGATCCAGGATCTTTGAAATATTCCGAGCCAAATTTTTTCGTTTTTTCAATTTACCATTAACAACATTACAAAGCAGTGCACCCGTTAAGGTTAGATGAGAAAACCAAAACGTGCAAGAAAGCAACTCTAACCAGAATGGCACCGATGATGGTGAGCATTGGTCAGAGGATCTAAAATAAACTGCTTATGCTGGAAAAGGAACTCGACGCCAATTATGTGCTACCCAATCCAAAGCGGAGTGAGGGGCGACCATATGACGGAGTGAAAACAAAACGATGCTTGAAAGAAAGATGCTGAGAAATGAAACTACTCAACACCCAGAATGTGCTTGCTAACCCGGGATGGGATAGTAGCGACCATAGGGCGGAGATAGATCTATTACAACAACTTTAATGAAAATAAGCGTTACAAATCAGAATATTAAGCAAGATTAAGAACTGCTGCCAGTACTACTGTCAGCTTACAATATGATAGAGAATTCGCCTGCCAAGAGCATAGAGTTAGAACAATTCAACGAGCATTTAGATATAGAATTCTCCTTGCTTAATGGAAATACCAAACTGATTTCTTCTCTCAAAAACCAGATTTAAAATTCTGATCAAATCAGATCTGCACCTTTAAATGCAAAACCAGCAACCCTAAAATCCACTAAAATGCTCACAACTCACTCAATACTTGTCAGAATGACATGAGACTTGATGCAAACGAATGCTAGGATGATGACAATGAAGACTAGACAAAGAAACAGCTGACAAATTGAAGTATTTTTTTTTCTAAACACTTGCCAGGCGGAACAGAATGGTACAGCCTCTAGAAATGTTCTACCAACAAGATAAAATCAGATTCTTCATTATAAATCACCAAAATTTGCACAAATGGGCGCCTAGGGCATAGAAATGGTTCTAGCCAATACCCAGAACGAATATATTTTTATTTTTTGACTTATGAGCAAATACAACATGCAGCTATACTAAATCAGCAACTCCGAACTTCATTAACATGCTAGAAATTGAACTACAAATGCAAAACTTACTACAAAACACTCAACTAAGCAAACCTCTCCACTAGGTGCTGTCTCTCAAGCACGAAGTCGAGCCCAGACTAGGAGGCATTCATTCCTCGAAGCAATTCCGCAACCATTTCGGCAGCATAACATTAGCATAGACCAAAGATGTGAAATGATGCTCAATGCCTCCTTTTTATAACTTCTTGTTGACTTCTCGAAACCCTAAACTCTTCTTCAAGTCAAAACCCTAATTCCCTTCATGAAATGGCGTCCTTTTTCCTTCAAATTCAATATTGACCATTTTAATTAAATTCAATATTTTAATCAAATCATCACCTTGATAAATGCGCCCAAATTAACTTGCATTGACTTTGGAGAATTCATCAAATATTAAATATATCCTTAATGATGGCGCCACCCTTTGAGTCCACCTTTTAAAATGACATTAAGTCATTCGACTAGGCCAAGGTGATAAAATAACATTTAAATTATAATGTTATTTTTTAAGTGAAATGAGCTCAACTTCCCAAAACTGCATTTTGAAACCCGAAACTGAATACGCCACTTGAGTCAACTGAAGGGGAAGGTCAATTGCCTGAGACCATCCTATTTACTGCCAAAAATAGAATTTACTAAAAATAGTAAATTCCAGAAAATGCTCGGAATGCCGAGATGAACATACCCCTGCGAAGCTCTCTGAAAACCCAGAAAGAATCCGCCATTGAATCCATCATCCCTGAACAATGACCTCCTCAAAAATAGGAAACCCTAATTTATCTTCCGACTAGCCTTCGGGTTCCCAAAGAAAAGGCCAACGGTCACTAGAAAGATCAGGTTTGAGAAGGGGACATTACAATCCGCCCTTCCCAAAATTGCTTGTCCTCAAGCAATACCACCACAACTCCAGAAATTTGAAAACTAATCCATACGCAACAAGTATGATCCCTGGTTCCCAAATGTGTCTCAGGAAAAACCCACCATGCTTCCGCTGCGCCACTCTGATCACATCAATGAAAATATCATGCCAATGCTGCACTGACTCCCCTTGTAACTCCAAAGTGTTACCATCTATGATTCTCAAACTGAAAGATCTTAAAGGAAGGAAATCAAAATCATGCAACATCTCATGTCCACGATCCCCCGAATTAACAGTATCAACCATACTACTGTCAATCACCATTCTAAGCAATAGGAGAGATAGACTATTCAAATCAACATCGAACTCCTCCCCATACCTCCACATGGTAACAAACGGGACCATGACTGCAAGTGTGACCCCTACAAATCTTCTTACAAGGAAGGAAGCATTCCTTTGCAAGAGCTCAACAAACTCATACTCATGTCTCCGCAAAAAGCTACCATGCCTCATCTGAATTAAACTGGCACAATCATGAAGACTACAGAAAACAATCATAGTTCCAACCCCATGAGTCTCCGAATGGTGAACCAAAGCATGTGAGCTACTGCGGTCATGAATCAATACTGAGAGTAAACTGTCAAAGTTTACACCATCAACCATCATAAGATGAATTTGGAGAGTAGGAAAAGTGTGAAGGAACAAATAATTGCTGCTGATCAAGACTAGGATCAGCGTAGTGCAATCTGATTCTCGAGTCCTACCCAAAGGAAAACAACAACACCACTCAAGATCCCCAACGTGAGCATTTGAGATGACCATCGAGCTGCAAGGTGACACCTCCAAGGTGGTTGGAAAACACACAAGATTCATCTCCATGAGAGCACTACCACCTCTTTGATCAGGAGTGATGAACCAACTCTCCTGAATGCGAGAAACGCAACATGTAAGGGGGCTGGTCTGCCTCAAACCAGCAAGCTCGAGTCTCGAAATCTGTCCAGGTCTTAGCCGGAAAACACATTCCAGAGCAACCAATCGTTCATTTCTCCAACCCATGCTCAAAATCTCTCTCCAATCCATTTGTTGATGAACAAATGGAACCATCAAGAAGCTGCTAAAGAAGGGAACAACGCCAAAAGGTCTAAAAATTTGATTCTTATTCCTCCATAAATTCTTCTTTCCAAAAACGATATGCTCCATCAACCCATGTTGAGAATCCCAAGCTTGGATACCCAACTGAAAATAATTTCCAACACTCCGGCAAGAAAACATAGCACATCTCTGAGTGCTGGTCAAAATCAAGTGCATACTTGTAAAATCTGCATTCCCTCTGATGAACCTTTGAAACCTATCCATGAAAGCTTCCGGAACACTGGAGTATGAAACATATGATGACTTCAAATTCAACTCCCAGAACAGACTAGCATCACTCAACCCAAGGAATGGATTGACAAGAGTGCAATCACGATATTTTGGTCCCTTTTCCAAAGTGAAGACTGCATCCTCAATTCCTCTTAAGCATTCTTTACTACTCAACATACGTGGCACATCTTCATGGAGTGATATCAAAGCATCCAAGCACCGAAAACCAGAATCAGTTTCATTCTCCATTTCATCCTCTACTTCATAGAGAGGATTTTCATAACTTTTCTCATCACCTTCTTGAAAAAGAGGGTTGTCATAAACTTGAAAGTCATTCCTTTCATCTTGCTGCTCCAAATCTGCACATACAACCTTTGATTTTCTTGTGAAACCTTCAAGATTAAACTCCTCTCGAAGACTATCAATCTCATCAATTACTTGCTTGATTTCTGCAGCTCTTCGTGCATCCTCTTGCTCCTTGAAAAGTTTGAAATCTGCAAATTGGTCTTCAACCTTTCTTAGAGCCAACTGAGTTTCCTTCAAATTGTCCTTTGTTGATTTAAGCTCCAAGGTGAGCACATCAACCATACTCTCCCTTTCTTCGAAAACACTGAAGGCCTTCTTTGCAGATTCAACGGTATGATCTTGATCTTCAATCAAGTGTATGTATGCTGATTTCAATGTCTCCAAAGAGCCTCTGATAAGTTGCAAGTTAGGAAGAGCAACTTCATCCTTAACTCCACTTCGTCTCTCTTCAGACTGAGCCTTCCAATAGATATCATCAACCAAATTGTGTGTACGATCAAATAGGGATAGCGCTTGTACTTCTTTTCCAAAAGATACCTTGCATTGATCTTCCCACTCATGAACATGCAAAGACGGTGAACTGCTGATAGGCTGCAACTGAAAATCAGAACTTCGTTCCTTGCCTTTGCTGCCCTCTTTACTACTCCAACATTCTTGTACTTCACCACCAACTAGCAGAGAATGCTCATCATCATAAAAAGCATCATACTCCACAAATTCTTCAACCCATTGTTTGCAATCAGCTTCGTGCATTGATAAATCTGATTTGTGTTTAGTAACACTTTCAAACTCTCCATCTTCAAGAGCCATATGGTCTTCTAGCTCTTCTTCTTCATCACTGCCTCCTTGATCAAACATTAGACCAGCATCCAACCTGTTCAAGGAATCATATTTGTCCGCTGTTCGGAAAGTTTCTGTAACCACAAATTCCTCTTTAGTGGCTGCAACCACTCCAAAGAGATCATTATGGAATTTTGTGGAACAATCTTCTTCTTCAAAGACAACTTCTCCTCCAAGGGCCACCTCATAGTCTACTGTGCAACCTGGTTCTTGTTCTTCATCAGGATCAAAGGGAAACTTATCCCACACAGGCTCTTTAACATAACTTGATGCCAACACACCCGGATCCCAAATGCTAGTGGGCTGATTAAGATGATCAACTGGAAAAAACTTATCATGCTCCCCTTGTAGTGATGACTCTTTGAATAAGTCAAGTCCTAATTCACTTAAGCTGAAATCATCCAAAAGGTTTCTCTCCAATGGCTCAGTTTGCTGATCAATCCCAAGACCAACAATGTCACCCCCGAAATGAAGTGAAGAATCTTCAATGTTTGTTGTTTGAAAAACTTCATCTTCATTATCTTCTATGGAACCCTCATGTGAGAGTATGTTGCTAATTTTTTCATGTGAGACTTCTTGGGACGTTAAGACAGCAACATGAGGAAAATCCTTCCTCATCAAATCTTCAGTATGATCTTGCATGAACTCCTTAGACTCATCACCACAATCATCACTTGCTGTCACATGCAAATCTAGGGAAGTATTATGAGGCTCTCCCACACATTCCTCAACTGTCAAGGTTTCTATATCAAGCTTACGATCAATTTGAGGTGACATGTGCACCTTGCTTGTGCCTTCTTCAATATTAGTTGACTGATTTTTCTCTTCGACATGTTCATTTGTGGGCTGCAAACCACAAACAGACACTTCTTCTTCCTTCCTTGCTCCTGCAACCATGGTATGTTTTGTTTCCTCCTTAATCATTTTCTTGATGTAGTTGACCATAGCCGCTTTCCAGGGTGATAAGTCACCTCCCAATCCAAAAAGGTATCAAATGAAACACCGTTCTTAAACTCCTCTATCATGCTCTGATAATCTTTGTAGAGTATGTAAGCCTCGTGTTCACATTTCCTCTTGAACTGGCATTCTTTAGAAACCCCAATCAAATCTGACTTCTCAGACTTAGCATAAATCTGTCTGATTCCACACCTTAACTCAGGATCCTTCAATAGCGTACATATATCATGCATTAACTCAAGCAGAGACTTCTCTGTAGTCATCTTTCTCTGTCAAGTGAACTCTGATGGGCACAGGATGGCAGGATCTTGGCTCTGATACCACTGAAATATTCCGAGCCAAATTTTTTCGTTTTTTCAATTTACCATTAACAACATTACAAAGTAGTGCACCCGTTAAGGTTAGATGAGAAAACCAAAACGTGCAAGAAAGCAACTCTAACCAGAATGGCACCGATGATGGTGAGCATTGGTCAGAGGATCTAAAATAAACTGCTTATGCTGGAAAAGGAACTCGACGCCAAGTATGTGCTACCCAATCCAAAGCGGAGTGAGGGGCGACCATATGACGGAGTGAAAACAAAACGATGCTTGAAAGAAAGATGCTGAGAAATGAAACTACTCAACACCCAGAATGTGCTTGCTAACCCGGGATGGGATAGTAGCGACCATAGGGCGGAGATAGATCTATTACAACAACTTTAATGAAAATAAGCGTTACAAATCAGAATATTAAGCAAGATTAAGAACTGCTGCCAGTACTACTGTCAGCTTACAATATGATAGAGAATTCGCCTGCCAAGAGCATAGAGTTAGAACAATTCAACGAGCATTTAGATATAGAATTCTCCTTGCTTAATGGAAATACCAAACTGATTTCTTCTCTCAAAAACCAGATTTAAGATTCTGATCAAATCAGATCTGCACCTTTAAATGCAAAACCAGCAACCCTAAAATCCACTAAAATGCTCACAACTCACTCAATACTTGTCAGAATGACATGAGACTTGATGCAAACGAATGCTAGGATGATGACAATGAAGACTAGACAAAGAAACAGCTGACAAATTGAAGTATTTTTTTTTCTAAACACTTGCCAGGCGGAACAGAATGGTACAGCCTCTAGAAATGTTCTACCAACAAGATAAAATCAGATTCTTCATTATAAATCACCAAAATTTGCACAAATGGGCGCCTAGGGCATAGAAATGGTTCTAGCCAATACCCAGAACGAATATATTTTTATTTTTTGACTTATGAGCAAATACAACATGCAGCTATACTAAATCAGCAACTCCAGAACTTCATTAACATGCTAGAAATTGAACTACAAATGCAAAACTTACTACAAAACACTCAACTAAGCAAACCTCTCCACTAGGTGCTGTCTCTCAAGCACGAAGTCGAGCCCAGACTAGGAGGCATTCATTCCTCGAAGCAATTCCGCAACCATTTCGGCAGCATAACATTAGCATAGACCAAAGATGTGAAATGATGCTCAATGCCTCCTTTTTATAACTTCTTGTTGACTTCTCGAAACCCTAAACTCTTCTTCAAGTCAAAACCCTAATTCCCTTCATGAAATGGCGTCCTTTTTCCTTCAAATTCAATATTGACCATTTTAATTAAATTCAATATTTTAATCAAATCATCACCTTGATAAATGCGCCCAAATTAACTTGCATTGACTTTGGAGAATTCATCAAATATTAAATATATCCTTAATGATGGCGCCACCCTTTGAGTCCACCTTTTAAAATGACATTAAGTCATTCGACTAGGCCAAGGTGATAAAATAACATTTAAATTATAATGTTATTTTTTAAGTGAAATGAGCTCAACTTCCCAAAACTGCATTTTGAAACCCGAAACTGAATACACCACTTGAGTCAATTGAAGGGGAAGGTCAACTGCCTGAGACCATCCCATTTACTGCCAAAAATAGAATTTACTAAAAATAGTAAATTCCAGAAAATGCTCGGAATGCCGAGATGAACATACCCCTGCGAAGCTCTCTGAAAACCCAGAAAGAATCCGCCATTGAATCCATCATCCCTGAACAAGGACCTCCTCAAAAAATAGGAAACCCTAATTTATCTTCCGACTAGCCTTCGGGTTCCCAAAGAAAAGGCCAACGGTCACTAGAAAGATCAGGTTTGAGAAGGGGACATTACAATCTTGCAGGTGGCAGTCCCGAAAGTTGACAAGCTAAGAGATCAGATTGCTCCTATGGATTACGAAGTTACAACGTTGGACATTGGCCCAACGACAATAGATCAGGATTTTCATGAGTTGGCGGACACTTCCAAAGCCATCAGGGAGAAGTTTGATAAAACAGAAGAGAAGAAGGAAAGGTTGGAATTAGAAAATCTAAGGCTGATAGAGTTCATTCAGCAGTTAACAGCCCCTTTGCGTCAGGAAAATGCAGCCTTTATTCCACCGTCATCTCTTACTCCGGAGTCCGTTGATGTCCTTGAGGCTATGAGGATTACGAGTCAAGCTACCAAGAGTTGGGTTACCAATATTTCAAAACAAATGGAGCAATTCTTGGAGAAGTGCGCCCAAACTTATGACAGATCTGCATTGCTGATAACTGAAGTGAGTCAAGTTGAGGACCATTGGGAAGATTTCCAGTATGTACAGGACAAAGTGATACCTCGTTTGAGGGTTCTAAAAGAAGTTTCCTTGCAAATTTTGATCCAGGAAGGTGTTGTCGAAGAAGGAGCCTCGTATGATTTCAGCAGGTGGTATTATTCCTTGTTGGCCAAAAAGAAGACATATGATGGAATAAAGGAAGAATGTGCTGCTATACGGAGCACGATTGAGAAAATTCAGTTCAAAATCCTCACTTCTCTTGAAGGATTAACAGGACAAGAACATCATGATACGAATGGCTTAGATTTAGAAGGATTGAAGAAAAGTGTGATGAGCATTTACTTCAAGGAAGTGCAGATTATTACAGAGAATCAGCTTGATGATATGTCTTCCCTTTTGACCTTCATGGAGAACTTTCAGAAGCAGGAGGCTAGATGGGAAGGAACTTTTACTCAGTGCCTGGAGACCTTGGACGTGATTGGAATGCAACTGGATTCTGTGCCAAATATCTCAATGGAGGAACTTGATTCTGTGTTAGCCAAATTTCTTGCATTTGCAGCTAGGGAGCGATCCAAAGGGAATTGCATTCTGGATTCCCACTTGCTCGAATGAAGTGCAAGGTGTCATCATTTGCCATGCTCCAAGTGGCGTGTTCTGCTTGTGCCATGTGTCTTTGAGTTTGTTATGCTTTTAGGGTTAGGGTTTGTCAAATTTGATCTTGGCCGTTGATTTCAAATTTAATCTTGGCCGCTGCTTTGTAATTGGGGTGCCTATATAAACCCCATTCATTTCATTTATTCAGGGAGAGACTGATGAGATTGTTGCAATATTGCTGTTTAAATAATAAGTGGATTCAGAGTTGAGCATTTATTATTTCTATGAGCCCGCATGGTTTCATTGATTTCTTCAAAATAGAGTAAATTTGTTTTCAAGTATTTTAGATGAATGAAAGATTGATAGTGTTGGAAAGTGGAATTAGTTCATACCTTTTTCAATTGGATGATTTTCAATTTGATGTGTAAGGTTAGTCTGAACATTAAAATTGCTTAATTTGAGTTCTATTATCTATATGCATTGGTCGAATTGATGGTGATATAGTGTAATAGGATATCTTTCGTAAACCCTTGAAGATTGCACCGTCTTTGTCTAGTTGTAGTGCCGTGCTTGGCGAAGCAAAGATTGGTTTAAATTCCATTATCCAGCATTTGTCTCCGAAGTTCATAGGATTAGTTCTGCATAAATCTAGTTCCTTACCCTCATCCTTTTTCTTATTTATTTTATCCTAAACTGAAAATTCCAAAAAACATAAGAGCGTTCAACGTTGCATCAATGCAACTCCCTACTTTGAGTAAGTTCCTCATTTCAAGGTCCCTTTGTGAAACCAGCATATCACATCATCCATTGAGCTTGTCCATCCCCCAAACCGGAACATTGGAATTACCGTATGATCTTTCTGGCAATCTTAGCATAAGAGGTAATTTTTCAAGAGAGGATAGAGCTGCCATTGGGCATTTTCTTTTTATTCCTAAAAGGTGTTGGGTGTGTCACAAAACACTCATCAACACCTAAATTGGCGCTCGAAGGAGGGCCTGAACGGTAAGAATTGAGCAGTTGAAACTCCAAGCCCAATCAATTTTTTTTTTATCTGTGGAGACTTTTTTACCCTCTTCCACGCGCTCAACACTAAATTGGCGCTAGAAGGAGGGCCTGATGCGAACAACTGAGTAGTGGAATTACAGGTGAACAAAATGCAGTATGGTGTTGCCGCATGAATTTCCTTTTAACATACCTGTTGAGCAACCAAATCAACCACCTACCGATATCATTGATCAATTGTACTCACTAGCGTGGAAAACACAGACCAATCGTGTTCAGTTTGGTCAGACAAGCCGTGTTCTCGCTAAGGAGGAAGAAAAGGGAAAACGTTTTGAAGAAGCAATTCAAAGAGATTTAATAAGACAAAAAATTGATCGTTTGAAACAGACTTTTGACGAAATAGAACGATCATTTGCCACCAGTTCATCCTCAACAAATCCAAGTTCTTCCAATACCATGAAGAATGGTGCTCCCGGCCAACGTTCCTAATCCAAATCAGGATCCGCAACCGGTATTACAACCAAACTTAGCTTTTCACGACGAACAGGAAGACATTATCACCGAATTATTTAGCCTTGCTTGGCAAGTAAAAAGAAACGCCCCTGATTGGCTCCGAATGCGTTTTATTCTTGAACAAGAAGAGAGAGCTAGGCGTATTGAGTTCAACGTTCAGAGAGATCTTCTTGTAGAAAGATTTGAAGCTCTTCAGCGACAGCATAATCAACAAGTTCGTCAACAAGAAAACCAGCCAGCTCGTGAAGTAGTCCCTCCACATCCTCAACGAGATTGAAAAAGGCACACTGGATCGAATTGGTTCCTTTTCAGTAGACAGATTTCGAAGGATTACTAGATCTACACCAAATACGTTCAAAGAATTTGTGGAGTTGTCACCCTATAGAAACAGACAAAGAAAGAGAAGCACCAATTGGAGAAGTTTCTTCCAGTTTATTCCAGACACCGCCACCACAAGTTCCAATATCAAGCTCAGCTCAAGTTCCAGTATTTGTACAACCCATTCAACCAGTTCAGATAAATCAGTCAAACGTTCCAATGGCTTGGCGTCCAGCTAACGCATCGCCTCTCACTACATTTGCCGATTATCATGAGATGCCCAAGAATCCGGAGCATTTTTGCTCCAAATTCCAAGTTGGTGATGTGAACCGGACAGCTGATGAACATATCAAGATTTTTGAAGACACTCTCCAGAACCGAGATATTCAACATGAAGATGTAGCATGCCGATTATTCCCATGCTCTTTAGGAGAAGAAGCATATTATTGGTACGTCAACCTACCAGTAAATTCAATCCGAACTTGGCAAAATCTAAAAGATGCCTTCTTGGCAAAATTCCGATTGCCAACCACACCCGCTGAACTCTACCGACAGTTTGTTGAAGTGAAAAGATCAGAACATGAACCAATCAGCACCTTCAACAACAGATTTCATAAGGCGTATACAAGATTACGTGATCCTTATGAATTGAATGATGCAGCAGCATTACCAGTATATTATGCGGCTCTGGATAGCCTCACTTCCATGTTTGTAAGAAGAGCCAACCCAGTTCCGCCTGACCTCAAAGGGGCATATGCTGAAGCAATTAAAGTTAACTCTGATTTAGGCATGAATGTTGCTGGACCACTTAACCATTTGGGGTATGCTGCTATGCCAAATCAGATAGCAGGGATCAACCAGGCATTGGCACATCACACGCCGGTAATGAATCCCATTGTGCCACCCAACAATCAATTGGTAATTCACCCAGGAGGTCCTATTTCTCAAGCACAACCTTCACAGCCTGTGTATCTACAGAATACAACAACGTCCACCAAGACACAAGAAGAAAAAGAAGAAATGAAAGAGTTGGTTGAACAAGTGAAGAAATTGTCTACTGAGGTAACTCACCTGAGAAATCAAAACAATCAACTCCATAGCATGCAAAGGAATTCTCAAGGATACCAAGGTAATTATCAAAATTACCAAGGTCAATCAAATAATGCTCAAGGCTACCGCAACAATAACCAAGGATATCAGAAGAGGACATGGAATACAGGACCGAATAATGGAAACGAAGCATCACCCCTAGATAATCCTGCAACTCGAGAAAATCGACCACCAGAAAGTATACTTCTCACCGAGTCAGCCTTGTCAGGATGGTGTCGGTTACACAACACCAATCAGCATTCTGAGACACAGTGCAGAGAATTTCAGCTCGCAGCCGACATTTTTCAAAGAGAAATACAAAGGGAAATGCCAGATGACCCATCTACTGCTATAGTCCCTGTAGTGAAGTACAATCAAGCTTTAGTTTTGGACGACTTCACATTCCCACCACTGTTTGAGCAATATCAAGCACCTGACCAGTTCGGACGATTCCCACCAGCGTCAGCCAATGAGCCAGTGGAGGCGCCACCTCCTATGTGTTCACATGCAATTGCTGACGGATCAGTAGAAGATACGACGAATTACTATTTCCCACCTCTAAATGACAGTGTACTAGTCAAAGGTACAAAAGAAGTTCAGACGTTTCAACAGACAGGGAACGGGCAAACAAAGGTTTATTATAGAAAGAATCAGGAGCCCTTAACCACATCAGTTCCCCCACACAATTTTCAAACTCCACCGCATTCGAATGCGAGTAACAACCCTTCTCTTCCAAAAGACGCACCACAATACAGACAAGGAAACAATGCTAGCAGTTCTGCTAATAGCACCCCTCCTAAGGATGAATTGAACAGATTAAGCCGGTACGTGACTGAAGAAGTGAAGAAAATCAAAGTAAATGTGTCATTGTTTGAGTTAATGAAAATACCAGAAATAAGGAATACGTTTATTGATAGCCTGAAAGATCCAACGCAAGATCCCGCTCACACAGTTCAAAAGACTGCAAATCCTGCAGGCAATATCAATATGGTTCAAGAGGAACAATTACAATTTTTTCAAGAACAACCACAGAATTCAAATGTTTCCTATGGGTCCCAGAGTCCCAAAGTAACTCGAGGCATGTATGAAGTAAAAGAAGGCGTGGAAATGCCGGGACACAAAACAGTGAAAGCTGAACAAACACGCCAGAGTTCAAGAGAGAACAAGACAGAAAATCCAATTAAAGAAGCTGAAGTTTCACAGATTGAAAAGAACAACAAAGTCAAAACAAATGAGACAGAAGCTGGTATGCAGAGAAGAAATCCTGTTATATCTTATCAAGGAAAAGATGAACCAGCTCCCTTCCTCGTCTCGCTTAGAATCTTCAATAAACTCCTACATAATTGTTTGATTGATTCAGGAGCGTCTAGCAACGTAATGCCGTTAAATGTCTGTCAAAGATTGGGACTAACACCTTCGAAGACAAACAAGAAAGTGACACAATTAGACAAGACGGAGGTTCCTGTCGTAGGAGAGTTGAACAATATTCATATGCAAATATCAACTGACCCGAGAATTCAACATTTCATTGATATTTCAGTGGTCGATATCCCAGGAGGATATGGAATGGTCCTAGGAAGAGACTGGACCCGAAGGTTAAATGGTTACTTCGCCACGGATTTTTCACACATGTGGTTGCCGTGGAAGGGTATTCCGAATCAAATCAAGGTTGAAAGTACGCCGAGACTTAAGATGATAATTACCGAGTACGGGGAAGACAATGAAATTTTATTTTGTGAGACAGATCTTGGTCAGTACAGACCAAAAGCGTCGGAAATCCTGATGTTACGCTGCTCAAGCAATCAGGAAGATACACCAAAGAATTCAGAAGTTCTTATGGAAAGTGATGAAGAACTTTCACCAGATGAAGATGAAAGTATGTTTGAAAATTTTAGGAGATTTGTGCTCAAAAGCGTAAAACAAGAGAAAGAGCTGGGGAATCATGCTTTCATACAAGACTTATTACTGCCCAATTGGTGCCGGATCCACAATGCCTTTCATTCAGAGTTTTCCTGTGTGATGTGTAAAATGGCACTGGACCAAGTGTACAAAAGACTTCCCCAAGTCCCTGGAGATGAATACTTCAAGCTGGCAGTACAAGATGAAAACAGTGACTCTGACAGAGAATCCTCACCTGAGGCAAAAATCACTCAAGAAGTGAACGAAATTCAAATAGATTATTCAGTTGAAGAAATTCAAGGGCAAGAAACGCCTAGTCCTATACAATTACCAAATCAAGAGCAGGTTTGGACCTTGAGATTCGATGGTTCAAAATCCAAGAAGGGCAATGGAGCTGGTTATGAATTAATTAACCCATCAGGTGAAGCTTACTTATCAGCTCTGAGATTACAGTTTCCCTGTACCAACAACGTGGCCGAGTACGAGTCCCTAGTCCACGGGTTGCTTCATGCAATCCAGAAGAAAGCTAGAATCTTGCATGTTTACGGCGACTCGGAAATTGTGGTAAGGCAAGTAAGAAAGAGATACGCTTGCCATGATAAAAGATTGCGAGGATATAGGAACCGAGTATGGGATCTCATTGAAAGCTTTGACGCTTTTAATATTAAATCAGTATACCGTTCTCAAAATAAAGTGGCAAATTCCTTAGCCCAATCAGCAAGTTCACTAGAGCCACTTGAGATGAATGCTATCAAGAAATTTACAATAGAAATCACCTCGACTCCATCAATCCCGGACAACATTACAAACTTCCAAGTGTTCGATGATGATAAACACATCCTGGACTTCATGACTAATTCTGATATTTTCCTCACTCAAGTCATCGACAAGGAAGAAGATCAAGCGGAAACTGAATTCGATGCAGATGGTATCATGAACCTAAGGACTAACATCATTCCCAAGGGGATGATCCAGCTCGAGAGGATCTTTGACCAAGATCAGATCAATGCCATAAAACAGCAAAGAAACGAAGGAGGCCAACATGAAGCGGTCAATCTCGGAACACAAAAGGAGGTAAGAAATGTCCTAATTGGCAAAGTATGCACGAGTGAAGAAAAAGAACAGATAGTCAAAAGTTTAAAAGAATTTAAAGATATTATTGCCTGGGATTATGAGGGCCTGAAAACATACGACACTTCAATTATTACACATACTATTCCCCTCAGACCAGGCAGTAAACCATTCAGGCAACGCCAAAGGCCTGTGAATCCTCTACTGGAACCCCTTATTCTTCAAGAAGTTAAGAAGCTACTTTCAGCAGGCATTATCTTCCCAGTACGACACTCGACGTGGGTCGCCAATTTGGTACCCGTCCGCAAGAAGAACGGAGAAATAAGACTGTGTGTAGACTTCCGGAATCTTAATAAGGCCTCAGAAAAGGATAATTATCCATTGCCCTCATTAGATGAAGTCATTCAAGTTGTGAACGGATCCCAGATGATGTCGTTCCTGGATGGATATTCTGGTTACAACCAAGTCCTCGTAGAACCTGAAGATAGGCTTAAGACGGCATTTACAACAAAATGGGGTACATTTGCTTACAAGAGGATGCCGTTCGGTCTAATCAATGCCGGGGCCACCTTTCAAAGAGCTATGGATATTGCATTCAAGGACCTCATAGGGAGGTGTATCATTGTTTATATGGATGACCTTACTGTGTTTTCAAAAGAAAGAGAAAATCACGCCAAAGACTTGATAAGGATATTTCAGAGATGCAGAAGATACGGGATATCCTTGAACCCGAAGAAATGCATATTCAGGGTAACGGAGGGAAAATTGCTTGGTCATGTGATAACCGAGAAGGGTATTCTCATTGATCCAGATCGAGTAGAGGCTATTTCAAGGATTGGTCTGCCAACAAGCCAGAAAGAATTAAAATCTTTTTTCGGAAAGATTAACTTTGTGAGAAAGTTCATCACGGGATTTGCGGAGATAGTTAGACCCTTGAACGAAATGCTCAAGAAGGATGCGAAGATAGAATGGACAGAGCAAACGCGGAAAGCCTTTGAAGAAATTAAGCAGGCCATAGTTGATGCTCCTGTCTTGGTGAGTCCTGATTACACAAAACCTTTTTACCTTTATTCTTTTGCCTCAGAACATACGAGTGCCGCCATGTTAACACAGAAGACAGTTGAGAAGGATGAACATCCTATCGCCTTTATGAGCGCACCTTTTAAGGATGCAGAGCTGAGATACCCAAACGTCGAAAAACAAGCATATGCTTTGGTCAGGGCGATAAAGAAATTTCGACATTACATTTTAAGAAGTAAAGTCTTTGCTATAGTTCCAGACGTGACTGTCAAGACCCTTCTCATGCAAAATGAATTAGGAGAGAGAAGAGGCAAATGGGTCACAATTATCCAAGAGTATGACGTTGAAATTCAACCCATGAAGATTGTCCGTGGTCAAGCTCTAACACAAACAATTGCCACAGGACCAGAAATTGTACACCAGGTGTACGAATTACAAGAAGTATCACAAGATGAATGGTATGATGATATCACATATTTTTTGCTCAATCACAAATGCCCCAATCATCTCAATCCAGTACAGAAGAGGGCTCTGCGAATGAAGAGTCAACGATATATGCTGCAAGGATCAGTGCTGTATAGGAGAAATCATGAAGGAATTTTCCTAAGGTGTTTGGGGAAAGACAAAGCCAAGCAGATAATAGAGCACTTTCACTCCAGATTTGGAACTGGCCATGGAGGAGCACTAGCAACAGCACACCAGGTCCTAATGGCAGGCTACTATTGGCCAACAGTTTTCAAGGATGTGTACGATCATGTAAAAACCTGCCACACGTGCCAAATAACGGCTGCTCGAGAGAAGAACTCCGTCATGCCGCTCCAACCAATGATCGAGGTACGACCCTTTGCGAAATGGGGATTAGACTTCATCGGTATGATCAATCCACCTTCATCTGCGCAACACAGGTATATTCTAACCGCGACTGACTATTGCACCAGATGGTCAGAAGCTCAAGCACTGAAATTATGCACAACCGACACAGTAATTAAGTTCTTAGAGGAGAACATTATCACCAGGTTTGGCTGTCCTTATGCTCTAGTTTGTGACAATGGTTCTGCATTTTCTTCTCTGAAATTTTCTAACTGGGCTTTTGAATATGGGGTGAATTTAAAATTTTCTTCGAATTATTATCCCCAAGGGAATGGATTGGCCGAATCCACTAATAAGAATTTGCTGAATGTCATAAAGAAGTTGTTGGACAAAAATCCGAGAGATTGGCATACGCAGTTAAGATTCGCCCTCTGGGCGGACAGAGTGAGAATAAAAGGTTCCTTAGGTACATCGCCATATCATTTGGTTTACGGACAAGATCCCATATTCCCGATACAACTAAGGATTCCCACATTACAGTTCATGCAAGAGTGCCTAGACCAAGAAGACAGAGTCAAAACCAGATTGTCTCAACTGTTACTATTGGAAGAGAAAAGAGATAAGGCACTGGAGAATTTTTCAAAACACCAAGGAATCGTGAAAAGATGGTTTGACCGAAGAGCTGGAATAAAAGCATTTAGAATTTCTGACCTAGTCCTTTGCTGGGACAAAGCACATGAGCGGAAAGGAGACCATGAAAAGTTTGACAATCTGTGGATGGGTCCCTATCAAATTTCGGAGATTCTTGGAGACAACCCATTTAGACTAAAGACGTTAACCGGAGAGGATGTTCCATTGCCCGTCAATGGGAGATTCCTCAAACACTATTTCCAGTCCTAGACTCCTCGCGAGTCTTGCCCTTGTACATAATTGGTCTTTTTTCTTTCGGGTTGGTTTTTGTTTTAGTTTAGTTTCCCTTGCTTTGGTGTGCGTTAGTTTAGTTGTTTTGTTTGCTTAGATTAGTTTGCTTTGTTTGCTTTCGTTTGTTGCTTTAGGTTTGTTTTGAATAAATGAGGATCCACATCTGCAAAGGGTGGTAAAGATTTAGGCACGCACTGGTCTTATTCTGCAAAGTAATGAACGGATTATTCCTTTGATAAATATTTGTTAAGGATCCCGGAATCCGAGATTGAATTCTCTAGTTTAACTCTAGGTTAGGACTTGTACTTGGCTAGAAGGGAATCCTCTATTGTGTTTTGACACTGAATCTTACAATCATTATATTTTACACACTTAATCAAATCTCTGAGTCATTATGGTCTCCCAGGTGAAGTCATGGCTAAAAGTAATCAAAAGTCTCGCTTCAACGCCACTATAATGCTCAAACCCAGGTGAGCTTCATTGCTTACAAGCCAAAGTGTGGAAATATGCAAAATATCAAGAATATCAAAATGAAAAGAGAAAGAGAACCAAAAGAAAAGAATGAAATACTTGGCTTTTGGGTGTGCGGACATCTCTACAGGTGTACAAAAGAATCAAAACAAATGATAAATCGCCGGAAGTAGAGCAATCTCCGTGAGATTATAGAAGATAACCTCGCCGGGGCTATGGATGCTCGCTGGCAGCGAGGCTCTATCCAAGGATGCTTTTGGAGTTGAGACAAAATACACAAATAGCCATGATGGAACCAAAGAGTCATATTGGTTTTACGAGACGGAAATGAATGCATTTGCACCCACTTGTGATTAAGGGAAAAGGTGTCTCAATCCAATTTAGAATTCCTCTTCTTTCTGAGTACAAATTTTAACCTAAGGATAAGTTAGTTTGATTTAAATCGGAGATTCCGGATTCAGAATGGGTCTTTATCTTAGGAATGTTCTGAAACATTCCTCACGTGGAGTCGCCAGATGTTGTGACCTTTTTCACACATCGCCCCATTGCAAATGGGGACCCTCGCTGGTTTGCTCTTAGGGTTTAGCATTGAGTGGCAATTTCATAGTCT
>VDFB02114684.1:0-11505 GCA_007258455.2 Sequoia sempervirens | reverse complement strand
TTGACCTTAGAGCTAGGATTTTAGTACTCTTTAAATGGAGGATAATTTGAAAATTGAGATTAGCATCAATATTAAAACCCTTTTGCTGTATGACCAATTTAAGGTCTACAGCAGAGTTTCCTATGTCTCATATTCTGTGTGGAAATTTAGACTAACATTGTAAGTTTTTGTGCATAGAAGTTAAGTAAGCATCCAAATGGAGTGCTCAGAACACATATAACCATCTTATTTATGGTCACAAATTTCTTACAGAATAATATTATATTTGATCTTTACAAGTAAAAAATCCTAAAATAAATTCTATTAAATACTGAATAAAAACAAAGATAACGAACAAGGAACAAATATTAATTCTACTTTTTAAACAAAAATAAATAGCTTTACACAAGCTCATCAGTCATATGGCACATGGTATTTATCTATAAGTATACACATTGCAGACAAAAAATATTGCAAACATGAATAAGTTTATTAGCATACACTGTCTCCTTGCATCAATTGCCTTACAGCTGCATCAAAATCTAATTATTACATATAGGTTTATGCACGTTGTATGCATTTGATCATTCCTTTTATTAGTCTATTTACTCATATTCATAGTAAAACATAAAGTACAAAGGCATAATACCAAATCACTGCTTTTATCCATCAGGCCTCTAAGCAAGCTGCCGTCTCTGCCAACAAATCTCAGACATTTTAATAGCATCTAGATTTAGTAGGAATCTTTGTTGAGGTGGTAAAATTTGGAAGTCTAAGCATAAGTCCTCAAGGATGAAGATGATTACCTAGATGACTACAAAGTGTTTAATCTGGGTTCAACTATAACTGAGGTATAAGGACAATCAATGGCTGCTTTAGGTTGTGCACTGAATCTCTTCATAAGCTGCTTGTTTCCCCATTTCAACAACTCATCTGCTCTCCTAACCAGTTAAAACATGTAATCAACCAGCAAACAAGTGACATAAAGGAATTTCTAACGTTCTTGACAAGTGGGACACCCAAAATGAGAGAAAAACAATTTAAATTTGATAAATTCCAAATTTTAAAGATTTCTCCCACACATAGAAACCCAAGGTTAATACATACAAACCAAAATTAAACATAAAACAACTTTGGTGATGTTGATTACTTGAACCTTTCAATGCTCCTACATCAAATACCATGGGTAGAGAAAGAAAGTTCGTTCTTGCTCACAATGAGAATTGCAGTTTCTTTGTGTTGAAACCATACCACCTCATGTCTCGGTTGTTAGTTTTAGGATCAGAAATGAATAAGCAGAAAAACACAGAATAATGACAGCACATGAACAATAGAACACAACACATATCCTGGGAAAACCCTCCTTCTTGAGGGAGAAAAACCCAGCAACAATATATCACTTATATATTGAATAATAAGCAGCAACTCGCTTTTTACAATGACGCCCAATCACAAGGCCAATATGATGAGAATATGAAGGCACCTCTCTAGATGCCAATATACAAACAACAATGTCTTCTTTATAATGTCAAACTCCTTGTATATACCGATCTGCTGAAGATATTGTCATGTCCCCATTTTTGGCGAGCATCAGAGATCGTAAGATAAGCCTATCATGAGACCCTCGTAGGCTGATAGAGTGGTTAGAGGGTTGTTTCGGAGCTTGGCTCAGTTTCTGATTGGCAGTTTTGATCAATTGGCTTTCGTTTGGGCTCGATCGGAGACTTTTTGCAGAATTGCTATTTTTAGCAGTTCCTGGCAGTCAGCGTGGGACCCCTGCTATTTTTAGCAGTATGGACTTATGGCATTCAGAATCACTTCCGTTGTCGTCAGCATCAGACGGCTCGAGCATCGAGTTAATAATGAGCGAGATATTAATATTTAATTGTATTAATTAAATATTAATTATTTAATGATTATAATGTAAAGTTATAATATTAAATTATAACTTAAGTGATTTGTCTTGAGGGGTGTGCCCATCATCAGAAAGGGGCCAGTTAATAATTATAATTTATTATAATTATTTGACGGAGAACTATTGAAAAATTAAAAAGAATTAAAAAGTCAAATATTTAAAATTCCCTATCTTTAAGGAAATCGCACTTTTGAGCAATAAAGAGGTTTTGCCTTGGGAATTGAGCCATTATGATATTTTATGAATCGAAAATTGATCAGTGGTAGCCAGAGAACGGAACCTTAGGGTTTGAGTTCGAATTCCTTGGAGAACGAGCCATCTCCATCGGAAGCAATTCAGAGGATGTGAAATAACATCTGATTTATTGCCAGTTGAGAGATTTCTTCATCCAGAAGAAATTACAGAGTTCACAAAGATTTATTTCATCAGGGTTTCAGACAAGTTTCTAATCCAGAAGAGTCTGCAGTAGTGAGGCGCCTATATTCATCATATTCAAGGAATCTTCAGAGGGCCGTACAAGTTATTTATTGTCATTGCAGTAAAAATGTGCCGCATATCGACGCCAGCCGCATTTGTGAAGGACAAAGATACGAAATGGTGTTCTTCGAAAAACTATCATTTTGATTACCAGTTTGCATCCTTGGTGGCGCTAGGGTATAAGGGATATCCGAGTTTTGCCGTGCATGCAGATAGAACAAGCAATGTGACTCAATTATTTATCACCAAGATTTCGCACAAGCATCTTCACTAAGTCGTGCATTCTCACAGAGGAAATCGCCACTTTTGATCCACCGCGACAAGGAAGGCCCAGCATCCGGTATCTTCGCAACTTCCTATTTAAGGAAACACACATCTATAGCCGATCAATTCATTCTTTCCCTCGAGCAACAATCAGTTCATTGGAAATATTGCGGAAATCTAGTTTGTTTCTTTATATGCCAAGATCCGTGATTGCAATGATTTGAAAGTTCAATAAACCTACCTGCTACCTTTCCGACAGCTTGCTGCTTCCGAGCAGCAACTATTTCCGACTTTATTTGAACTTATTATTCAATACGCAAAAATCGAATCAAATTTATGTCGTTCGCAAAGACGTACAAAACCCAAACCTTCGCGCCGATTAAAGCCATCGATACAGAGTAAACGGGAAATCGTTTTACGCTGGTATCAGAAGCAATCCCGCCATCCCGGAGGGTTTAACATCTTCGCAAAATTCTCGAAATCCAGTTTTACTTCCGTATTATACATGCAGACGTGCTCTGATTGACAGGCACCGGAGTTTGAGCAGGCAGCCGGGAAACATGGCTGACAGGAATTACAGGACTGATAAAATAGTTAATCTGAGAACAGAGAATCCACATAACCACAGAGGTCAGAAAGGTGCAGAGGTTTTGCATGCACTTAGAGATCTTCGTGCAGGTCAACAGCGGTCCAATGGTGTATTACAGCAGTTGGCAGATGCACTGCAGAGATTAGGTACTCCGAGGAGATCGTCACCACATTGTGACGATGACAGGAGTGTTGCAGGTTCACGGAGAGCTCCTAGGACAGTGTCACGGACAGCAGATAGGCCTACTAGGCCCACTTTCACGAGACAGGAGCCCGATGAGGCCATAACAGGTGAACAGCATGAGGGTTTGTTCGTTGGTACCTTTAGGACAGCGAACGACGAGTGGCAGCTTGTACCACCTGAGTTCAGCGGAAGGAATACTATTGACAGAACACCACAAAACACCGAAAGAGAAGTGGTTAGCATGTTCCAGGAGTATAGCATTCTGCCGCAAAAAATTAAAAAGGAACTCCCTTTTATGAGTTACTTGGATTTGCACCCGAGCCTTTGCCGTAAGACGGAGTTTGCAAGGAACAAATATCTCACTATAGCTCGTGAGTTGTTTACACATGGAACAGATAGAGAATCTACGCATAAGGGTGATACAATCCTTCATGAGAATGATTTGGTTTTTTCCAATCCCTATGAAGTAGGCAGAAATTTATTACATGAATTTGATAAGCGTGCTGATTTGAGTCAAGACAACACTAGCACAGCTTTGGGTAATGATCTACCTACATCGTCCTTGCAAGAGATGACTCAAGAAATATCTACTAAGGAGGCTACTTCTGATTTTTATGACAGCGATGATGAAACTTCGCGTGAGCATGAGCCAGCAGCTGTTTCAGAGATGCAAAGTAACCCTATTGAGTTGTTACGTGAAGAGACTCAAGAGTTGGGTACTACAGATGCAGTTGGTGTTGATAATTTATATCATGGTGAGTCTGATTTTCCGGATCAGACCTTTGAGAACCAGTTGGAGGATTCATACGTTGATATGGAATCCCAGGATCATGCGTTGGATGAGCATGTAGTCACTTTTGGAGTAGAAGCGTGTGAAGATACTGTCATACCAGCAACTTCTACCGTACCAGTTGAGCCATCTTTTGAGGTACCGAGCAGCAGTACCTTAAATGTTGAGGTGTGCATGGATGAAAGCACACATGATGCTGCTTATCATGCAGTGAGTGAGGACGGATCAGCGTCATATCATAGTGCATATGATGAACCGGAAATCTTGTATGGGGGTCGTAAGCTTCAGAATCCTCATCATTTGGTTGGGCAACTACAAGTGAATGATAATATGATTGCCACCGCCCTTGAGCATTTTGATGTTGCTCGTCAGATGTTGACTACCTATGGTTGGAGTCCGCCTTTGACAGGTAAGCACAGTGAGAGTGGTTTTTCCCTTGCAAGAATACGCACTCCGGAGAAGCAATTAAACGTATGAAACAAAACTATCTAAAACTTCTGCGCATTGCGGATTTCGAAAGGGATTGCATTTGTTGGCGATGCATTGAAGGGAAAAGGAGGAACGACCGATGAGCTTCCACCATGAGCGGAGGTGACTCAACGCATTAGCACCCGCTGCTCCTTTTTCGAGAGTCGCAGCTACGATTGAGTACTATCGCGTATGCTTTGAGTTTAGCAATACTGCCACCTTCACCACCTTTGATATAGTTCGGCCTTTCCATGGCACCAAGCAGGAGGAGAGCACCCATGTTCCAGAAGTAAAGCAGTGGGAGATGTTGAGGATGTCACATCCATCTTGTCACAGATAGCGGGATACGTGATGATGAGTGCAACGATGGGATGGCAGCATTACGCTACAGCACCAAAGTTCTGGAGATTAGTCCTGCTGATAGGTGATGGCATTTCATTACAGTTCCCTCGCGACATGGTTGTTGATTCACTAGAGAGTTGTGCGACAACCCTCGACACTTGTCCATCTTCACAGAAGGTATTCAGAGTCTCATCCAGTTGGGAGATTGGTACTTATATTGATTTGTTTCCCTCTCCTCGAAGCAAATCAATCATTTCATCCGATGCAGTTGACTATGATCGGCAGCTGGTTGAGCCAAGTCAGGAGTACAATTCAATTTATTATTCCAGCAATTCAGAGATGGATGATTCAGATCAGTATGGAGTGATTGTGCAGTTTGTGAATAATCCATTATTTGAATTTGATGGTGGTTTGATCTATGATAACCCACTCTTCGAGTTGGACGCTGATCGTACTCTTGATATTAGTTCCAGGTTGGGTGATGATCGTAGTGTTTGGGATTGTTCCAGTGCATCGCAATTCCAAACAAGACTCACAGAGGAGTTTAATGGGGTGTACATGGTGAGGAGTGCTTATAGTTTTTCCTTTGATCCACTCGCATACGATTTGTATTCGGCGCACCATACTTGTGCACAGGGTGATTCTCTCGGTACCGTCGAGGGGAGTAATTCATTATTGTGTGCAGAGTTACCGTCTTCACAAGATGGGGTTGGCGGCTGCAAGTACTTGACTCAGTTGTCTGTGGGGTATTACTTGCAGGGACAGCAGTCCGTTTTACATCATGCCGATATGTATTTGACAGGGCTTGATACTTCTATGTCGCAGATTTTTCACACAGGTACATGGTTACAGGGCGACTATGGTATTGGTTGGCATGATGGCGTGGACAGTTATCACATCCATGAGGGTTTAGCAGAGGACAGGGAGAGATTCAGGGCAGTGGATGCTTCTAGAAGTTTTAATCTCTGCATGACAGATGGATGTGGATTCATATTGTATTGGGATCCTGGTGGCGACAGCTTTGACACCGAGTATTGGATGGGTCCTATTGGGTTACTTCACTATTCTCAGCATGGTGAAGTTGGAGGCAGTAGAGCGCAGTGGCAGCCTGAGGAGGACCGTCACGACAGACTTTTACGCTGGGTTTGGGATCCGTGTATTGATTGCGCAGCTTGAGTTTTACGATGCTACAGAGACGTATCGCGGATGTGGACATTTCACGCTTTTTCTTTTTGGGCCTTCCGAGAGGAGTTTCTTTGTAAATGAGAGACTGTTTTGGGGTCAGCAATTTTAGGAGCTGGGATCGTCATGTCCCCATTTTACGGAAAGCATCGTGAGATCGTGCGATGTTTCATCAGGAGACCCTCGTAGGCTGATAGGGTGGTTAGAGGGTCGTTTCGGAGCTTGGCTCAGCGTCAGATTGGCAGTTGTGATCAATTGGCTTTCGTTTGGGCTCGATCGAAGACTTTTTGCAGAATTGCTATTTTTAGCAGTTCCTGGCAGTCAGCGTGGGACCCCTGCTATTTTTAGCAGTATGGACTTATGGCATTCAGAATCACTTCCGTTGTCGTCAGCATCAGACGGCTCGAGCATCGGGTTAATAATGAGCGAGATATTAATATTTAATTGTATTAATTAAATATTAATTATTTAATGATTATAATGTAAAGTTATAATATTAAATTATAACTTAAGTGATTTGTCTTGAGGGGTGCGCCCATCATCAGAAAGGGGCCAGTTAATAATTATAATTTATTATAATTATTTGACGGAGAACTATTGAAAAATTAAAAAGAATTAAAAATTCAAATATTTAAAATTCCCTATCTTTAAGGAAATCGCACTTTTGAGCAATAAAGAGGTTTTGCCTTGGGAATTGAGCCATTATGATATTTTATGAATCGAAAATTGATCAGTGGTAGCCAGAGAACGGAACCTTAGGGTTTGAGTTCGAATTCCTTGGAGAATGAGCCATCTCCATCGGAAGCAATTCAAAGGATGTGAAATAACATCTGATTTATTGCCAGTTGAGAGATTTCTTCATCCAGAAGAAATTACAGAGTTCACAGAGATTTATTTCATCAGGGTTTCAGACAAGTTTCTAATCCAGAAGAGTCTGCAGTAGTGAGGCGCCTATATTCATCATATTCAAGGAATCTTCAGAGGGCCGTACAAGTTATTTATTGCTGCTGTGTAGTATCAGGCCGTACATTTCTGACAGGCCGTACTTGCATGACAAGAGGCGAGTTTGTGTTCTTCAGGAAAAAAACGCCTATCATTTTTGATTACCAGTTTGCACCCTTGGTGGCGCTAGGGTATAAGGAGTTATCTGAGTTTGCCAGACAGGAGGAACAAAGGGGGCCGTACCTCATTTAATTATTTGCTGCTGTCAGCTGTACTTTGCACAGCAGGGCAGTACCTTCACTAAGTCGTACTTTCTCACAGAGGAAATCGCCATTCTTTTTGATCATTCATACTGCACAGTGGAAGGCGTCCAGGCATCTGGTATCTTCTTGCAACTTCTGACGAAGGGAAACACACATCTATATAGCCGTACTGAATTCATTCTTTCCTGGAGCAGCTGAAATCAGGTTCATTGAAATATTGCAAATCTATTGTTTTCTTTATATGCATGTCAAGATCCAGTATTGTAATGATTTGGAAAGTTCAATAAAACCTACTGGTTACTCTTTCGATTAGCTATTAGCTTCTGATAGCAACTATTTGATTTTATTTGAACTTATTATTCAATCCATGCAAAATCGAACTATTGCAATTTATGCTCAAAAAACCAAAAGACAGACAAAAAACCCAAAACCTTCAAAAAAACATTAAAGCCATCAGATACAGAGGAAACGGGGAAACTGGGGTTTTTACATATATCGACCTCCTACAGAAATATGTGAACTCTTTGTGAATTAATTTAATGATTGAATGAAAGGTAGGCGCCTTGCTTATATACATAAGGACGTGGCTCTTCATGAGAGAGGTCGGCCTCTCTCAAGAGATATGAACTTTTACAAAGGGTGGCGATCATTTATTTAGTCGGCCATAATAAATTAAAAAAATATGGATTTAATATGGGTGCCGCTTCACTTGGGACGCATACAAATAAACAAGTAGCCACGACTTTGTTTATTTGTCTTTTAATTAAATCGGTGAAGGATGAGACCCGAACCTAAAACATCAACACTCCCTCTTAGCTAGGGAGGAATCCTTCCAAGTATCCATGTCATGGAGTCTCTCAACATGACATTCACAATGGCTACACCCATTTGTGGAAAAGAGTTCATCACGGAGTCTCGCAGCGTGATATCGTCATGGAGTCACTCAACATGACGTCCACCATGGCTACTCCCATGTGTGGAAAGGAACATGTGCACAAGTGCCCATCATGGAGTCACTCAACGTGATGTCGTCATGGAGTCTCTCAACATGACGTCCACCATGGCTACTCCCATGTGTGGATAAACACAAGTACAAAGAATATATCACAAAGTCTCTCAACGTGATGTTGTCATGGAGTCTCTCAACATGACATCCACCATGGCTACTCCCAGAGGGTGGAAAGAACCACATCTCCGTCTCAGAGATGGACAAGGGCTTTCACCTCAAATTTCTCTGTCTCAGAGAAAAAATGCATTAACAAGGGCTTCCACCTCAAATTTTTTCGTCTCAGAGAAAAATGCATTAACAAGGGCTTCCACCTCAAATTTCTTTGTCTTAGAGGAAAATGCATTAACAAGGGCTTCCACCTCAAATTTCTCCATCTCAGAGAAAAATGCATTAACAAGGGCTTCCACCTCAAATTTTTCCGTCTCAGAGAAAAAATGCATTAACAACAGATCTTCATGATGATGTGACTTTGAAGCTCCAAGCATTCTTGCATCAACCTCCTCGACCTCGCCCAAGGTTGCTCTCCATGAATTGTCGACTTAAATGTTAATTCTCCTTCAAGAAATCGATCGCACGACAACTCCAATAGGTTCTTCCCTTCTGAGAGATGTTCCAGCCACTCAACTCGAATCTTCCCAGGCCGCAAGCTACCCATGCTTTTGATCATTTTGGCATGACTTCACAAGATGCTCTGCTCTTTCCTTCTATGCAATTCCTCATCACCCTCTTGCTCTTCGATCCGTCCTGGAAGCATTTTAGAGAGAGATTACTAATAGTTAAAAGTCCATAGTAGCATAAATCGTTTGGGGAATAAATCGGCAAACCAAAAGTTCAGGATTTTTTGAAAAAATCGGGAATAAATCGGGAAAAAATCGGGAAAAAATCGGATATACAAAAAACTGCAAAAAATTGAAGAAAAACAGTCAGAAAGTAATTTTTTTTTAAATTTAATGGCATTTCCATAGCATACAGACATTGAGAGCAAATAAAATATAGAGTTCAATCCATGAATTATAGAAATTAGATTTTCTTTGCTTATACTCATATCGCTGATCAGTGATTAGTCTGATTACATTGCACAAAACATACTACAACTGCATAAATATCAGATTGTGACAGTTGTCAAAATGTCTATTACAATATAGTTTGTGACTTCGTACAAAGTAAACCTATAAACTAAGTACAAAGTTCCAAAAAATTCAATTGTAGCAAATGACGTGCTATAGGGCAGAAGCTCCTGCTCCCGATGTTGAAGCTGTTAGGTGACCGGTTGCCCGCCGAGCTTCTTCAAGTAGATCATCAGGCACGCTGGCCTCCTCCAAGATATTTACATCTTCAGGCTCAATACAATATTCAAATTCATCATCAGATGTAGCAATCCACTCAGACTCAGGATCAATCTCATCGAGATCAATTGGGGCATCTTCCTCAATAGTACCTGTTTTTGCCCATGTAGAAATTAGTCTTTTCTCTACAAGTGAAAAACACAATGACAACAATTGAAATTGATTGCAAGTGTATTAAAAGTCTCACCTTGAGCTTTCTTTAGCTTCAGGCGGAGGTTGTGGTGAACAAACACTAAGTCATTCATCCGTTTTTGTGTTAAGCGGTTGCGTTTTTTGGAATGTATGTGTTCAAAAACACTCCAATTACGCTCACAAGCGGATGAGCTGCATGGCTGGGTCAAAATGCGTATTGCCATCCACCTTAGATTTTTGCATTCGTGGCCAAAAAAATCCCACCATTGAGCTGAAAGTTCAAAGAACATTATATGGAGATGAGTGTCATGTAAGAATATCTTAAAATCTAAGATACATTTAATGATCATGTGACATGAAAAATCAAAAGATTATCAAAATTTTATAGTCTACCTGGTTGGAAGGTCTTTCGGCCTTCCACGGCAACCCTAGAAGAGAGAAAACCCCTTCCTTGCCTGTACAATTGCAACTCTGACATAGCTTCATGCAATCGTTCTTGGTCTGGAAACATTTTGTCCATGCACTTTAACAATCCTTGTGTGATCTCAGCATCAATTTGTCTCAATGAAGAGTTGTAGAACAATGATGGATTGAGAAAGTATCCTGCAGCATGGAGAGGGGAGTGCATCTGTCCATCCCATCTCCTATCTATTATGTCCCACAATGGCATATACCTATCCCTGTCATTTTCCAGCCTACCCCTCATTACCTCCTTGGCCCTATCCATGGCCTCATACAAGTATCCCATGGGGGATTTATCCCCGTCCACTAGCCTCAAGACTTTTACTAGAGGCTCCGAAAATGATACAACTTGTTCAGCCACATTCCAAAAACTAGTAGAATACATGTAATCTGCAATTGCCATGCCATCTGTTTGATTACCAAAGCCAGACTCCATCCACTCTCTTGAAACAAACATTCGTTTCAAATTCATTTTTTGTTGACAAAGAGTCTGTAGTGCAAGAAAATGTGTTGCAAATCTTGTCACCCCTGGACGAACTAGGTCCTTGCCCTCTATGAAAGACCGCATCATACTCAAAACCCTTGTGTGATTATAAATATATTTGGTAACAGAGCGAGCCTTGTGCAGTATCTCCTTAACCCATTCAATTTTCCCAATGTCCTCTAGGGTTAGATCAATGCAATGTGCTGCACATGGGGTAAAAAACATGGAGGGGTATTTTTCTATCAAAAGTCTCCCAGCAGCAACACAAGCAGCAGGATTGTCTGTGATAAATTGAACCACATTTTCTGGCCCCACTTCCATGACTACCGAGTCATACATATCAAACAATGCAGCTGCAGATTTCATTGTATTTGATGCATCTACAGACCTCAAAAAAACAGTGCCAAGATCAGAAGAGACAAGGAAGTTGATGAGGGTTCGGTTCCTTCTATCTGTCCATCCGTCTGACATAATGGTGCACCCACTATTAGTCCACTTTGATCGATGCTCTTTAAGAACATCTTTGACATCACTTACTGCCTCATTGAGCATACTAGTCCTCAATGTCTGATAAGATGGGGCTCGAAACCTAGGACCTACAGCTGCAAGAGCATCAACCATAGCTTGCCAATATGGAGATCTGGCAGCATGGAATGGCAAGCTCGAGGAGTACCAAAA
>VDFB02114683.1:0-26965 GCA_007258455.2 Sequoia sempervirens | reverse complement strand
CTCACAAACGGGCACATCCCCGGAAAGATAAACAACACAAAAGGGACAGAAAGAGAGAGAGAGAGAGAACAGGAATACAAACTAAAATCAAGCCAAAAGTTCAAAACAAAGCAAAAATTAGGGGGTCCCCATTTGCAATGGGGCAATGTGTGAAAAAGGTCACAACAGTAAGCAATGAAGCTCACCTGGGTTTAAACATTATAGTGGCGTTGAAGCAAGACTTTTGATTATTTTCTAGCCAACAACTTCACCTAGGAGACCATAATGACTCAGAGAATTATTTAAGTGTGTACGATGTGATAACTGTAAGACTTGGTGTCAAGACACAATAGATGACTTCCTTTCTAGTCAAGTACTAACCTAAACCTTAAGATACTTTAGAAACAATTAATCTAGGTTTTATAGATTTGCCACAAATATTTACCCGAGGAATATTCATAACATACCTTAGCGAGGTTAGTCCAAAGTGTGCGTGTAAGCAACATCACCTTTCTTGCTGAATGGGACACCCTCCTTATTCAAAAACTAACCAAAGCAAAGCAAAAAAAAAGAAAACTAATCTAAGAAAACAAACTAATCTAAAAAAACAACTAATCTAAGGAAAGCTGACGGGCAATGGGATGTCTTCCCCTGTCAAAGTCTTTAACCTGAATGCATTCTCCCCCAATATCTCAACAATTTGATATGGTCCTTTCCATAAGTTATCAAACTTATCGTGATCCCCTCTCCGTTCATGGGCTTTATTCCAATATAGGACTAGGTCGGAGATTCTAAATGAATTTGTTGTTGCGCGTCTATCAAACCATCGTTTGACAATCCCTTGGTGTTTTGCAAAGTTTTTGAGAGCTTGATCTCTCTATTCTTCTAGTAGCAATAGCTGTGAGAGACGAATCTAAACTCTATCATCTGGGTCTAGGTATTCTTGCATGAATCTGAGTGTTGGAATCCTCAATTAGATGGGAAAGACGGGGTCTTGCCCATAGACTAAGAAATATGGAGAAGTTCCCAACGACCTCTTGGCTCTTGTTTTGTCTACCCACAAGGAAAACTTGAGTTGAGAATGCTAATCTCTCGGGTTTTGATCCAACAATTTCTTGATGACATTGAGCAAATTCTTATTTGTGGACTCTGCCAGCCCATTACCCTGGGGGTAATAATTCAAAGAAAATTTCAAAGTGATCCCATAATCGAATGCCTAGTTGGAAAAATTTAATGAAGTGAAAGAAAAACCATTGTCGCAAACCAGAGCCTTAGGACAACTAAATGTAGTGATAATATGCTCCTCTAAGAACTTGATTATTGTATTTGTTGTACAATTCTTCAATGCCTGTGCTTCTGACCATTTGGTGCAATAATCCGTTGCATTCAAAATATATTTGTGTTGTGCTGAAGATGGTGGGTTTATCATGCCAATAAAATCAAGTCCCCACATCGCAAATGGTTTCACTTCCATGATTGGTTGTAGTGGCATAGCGAGATTCTTTTCACGGGTTGTAGTAACTTGGTAGGTGTGGCAGGTTTTGACATGCTCGTATACATCTTTGAAAATAGGGGGCCAATAGTACCCTGCTCTTAAGATTTGATAAGTTGTGGCCTGACTTCCTCCATGTCTTGTCCCGAACTTAGAATGGAAATGCTCCATAATTCTTTTAGGTTCATCGTTTCCCACACATCTTAAGTAAATTCCTTCATGATTCCTTCTATGGAGAATTGACCCTTTCGAGCATATAGCGTTGGAATTTGAGCCTAAAGGCTTGCTTCTGTGTTGGGTTCATCTCTGCAAGATACTTGTGATTTATCAAGTATGCGATGATATCATAATACCATTCTTTTGGGGAGGTATCAGTCAATACGTATGTCTGTTGCACTAAGCCAGGCCCTTCAATGGCCATTGTCTGAGCTAAATCTTGCCCATGGACTAGCTTCATTGGTTGCAACTCAATATCATATTCCTGGATAGTGGTGACCCACTTTCCACTTCTCTCTCCTAGCTCATTTTGCATTAGGAGTGTCCTGACAGCTGCATTAGGAATGATGGCTAAGACTTTACTCCTCAAGATATAATGCCTAAATTTTTTGATGGCCTTTACCAGCGCATAGGTCTGCTTTTCGATACTTGGATATCTCAATTCAGCATCCTTGAGAGGTGAGCTCATGAAAGCTATGGGATGCCCATCTTTCTCTCATGTTCTCTGGGTTAACATTGCTGCACAAGAATGTTCCGATGCGAAGGAGTACAAGTAGAAAGGCTTCGTATAATTTGGGCTAACCAAGACAGGGGCATCAATGATAGCCTGCTTGATTTCTTCAAATGCTTTCTTTGTTAGCGTGGTCCACTCCATTTTCGCATCCTTCTTTAACATCTCATTTAAAGGCTTCACTATCTCGGCAAAACTAGTGATAAATTTTCTGACAAAATTGATCTTCCCGAAGAAAGATCTTAATTCCTTTTGGCTAGTAGGCAAATGAATTCTTGATATTGCCTCTATGTGTTCAGGATCCACCAATATTCCTCTCTCAGTGATCAGGTGACCTAACAATTTTCCTTCGGTGACACTGAATATGCATTTCTTTGGATTTAAGGAAATCCCATACCTTTGACATCTTTGAAATACCTTCCTTAGGTCTTCTATATGGTCCTCTCTCTTCTTTGAAAACACTGTCAGATCATCCATATAGATGATTATACATTTTCCAATTAAATCTCTGAAGGCGAGGTCCATGGCCCTCTGAAATGTGGCCCCTGCATTAATTAACTTGAAGGGCATTCTTTTGTAGTCCAAGGTCCCCCATTTCGTCGTGAATACTGTTTTCAATCTGTCTTCATATTCCACCAGGACCTGGTTGTACCCGAAATACCCGTCTAAAAAGGACATCATGTGCAAACCATTGACAATTTGTAACACTTCATCAAGTGATGGCAACGGATAATTGTCTTTTTCCGAGGCTCTATTTAAATTCCGGAAATCAACACAGTTTGATTTCTCCGTTTTTCTTCCGAACTGGGACAAGATTGGCGACCCACATTGAGTGGCGCATTGGGAATATAATTCCGACTGTTAACAATTTCTTGACCTCCTGATGAATGAGTGGTTCCAACAATGGGTTAACTGGTCTCTGACACTGTCTAAATGGCTTACTTCCTGGCCTTAGCGGAATTGTATGCGTAATGTTGGAAGTATCGTAGGTCCTCAAATCTTCATAGCTCCATGCTATGACTTGTTGTGACCTTTTCACACATCACCCCATTCAAGATGGGGACCCCCTTTATTTTTGCTCCGTTCCGGTCTTTTGGCTTGGGTTCTCTCTCTCTCTCTCTCTGTCTCTTCTTTTGGTGTCCGTCTCTCCGGGGGTTGTGTCGTCATTGAGCTTAAACGCAAAATATTGGCCAAGTCTAAAATTAGGGTTTCATCTTTTCTGGTCAATTCAAGGTCAAGTAAAGTGAGAAAATGGAAAATTGAACTTAATATTGTTGTCAGCAGACATCCAGCAGGTTTCCAGCCAAGTTTCATCAAATTCCAGGGTACTTACTATTTTTAGTAAGTCTGTAATTCAGGGCAATTTGTCAGCTATTTTGAGATTCTGATCATCACACGGCATTCAGAGTACATCAGACTGCTTGCATGCCAAATTTGAGCGAAAACAGACAACTTACTATTTTTAGCAGTCCGGCTTCCGCATGAATTTCTGTGGTCCAGATGCGATTTTCATTGTCCGATATTCCTTCCGGGTTTTTCGAGACCTTCGCGAATCTATATAACATGCAAGTCGAAATGACCACTTTCAGGATTCAGCCTTCCGAGACTATTTTTAGGGTTTGCATGTCGAGCTTTTCTTTGCATGTCAGGTGATTCCTGATGGGTTTTTCGAGAGCTTCACGATGGTGTGACATGCAAACAAGGATTCTCACCAATAAGGAACTCGCTAGCTTTAGCAGGTGGGCGTTCCTATACCGCCACTCCGCCAGCTTCAAAATCACGAGCCGACGTAGCTATCGGTAAACGAAGGCAGGCAACGGAGATCTTTGATACCATGCAAGAGTTTAATTAGGGTTTCCTAAATTTACCGAGCCCAAAAAATAGGTATCAAAGCTTCAAAATCTTCAAACTGGATAAACCACTTCATCGTCCTTCAAGCTATTCATCGGTGGAAATTTCAGGGTCAAACTGAGCACTTTACTATTTATAGTAAGTCAAATTGAAACGCAAGGTAAATAGTAACCGCCAGACAGCGCCGTTGTCACCAAAGAAGTCAATGCGAGAGGATCGCCTCATTCGAATTTCAACTCGATCGGAGCTTGGGAGCTATCAGAAACAAGAGCTTACTATTTATAGTAAGCCACCTTCAGAAACAGGCTAAAAATAGCAGGGTGACTAAAAGTGGCAGTACCGACAAGTTGATAAATTCATGAGGATGCTACGTTCAAAATTTCAGGCCATTCCAAGCTTCGGAGGCGCAAATTCAGAGAACTTACTATAAATAGCAAGGCACGTAGGCGGGCGAGGATGATGAAAAATTTGTCTAAGTCTGGAACTTCGTCTGGCAGGCATGGAAAAATCCGCCCATCTCAGCTAGAGGCATGAAAAATTTCTAAGTGTGAGTTTATCCACCACCCAAGGCAAAATGCGCCCAAGGCAGGAAAGTCAAAGAGAGTCAAAGGTTTTCGTCCTGCTCAGGGGTCCAAATGCGCCCAAAGTGAAAGAGGGAAAAAGCTTAAAAAGTTTCTAAGGTATGAAAATCCGCCTCACCCCTCCAAATGCGCCCATCCTCCTCAGGGGGTGAAATGCGCCCAGTTCACAAGGTGGTCAAAGCAAAGTCAAACATGAAAATCCGCCTCCACCCTCAAAATGCGCCCAAGGGAAGTTGATGGAAGTTAAAAAAATTTCTAAGTATAAAAATCCTCCTCACCCCTCCAAATGCGCCCATCCTTCACAAGCATGAAAATGCGCCCAAGGTAGGAGTCAACAAGAAAGTCAAAGTTTTTCATCCTCCTCAAGGGGCAAAATGCGCCCAAATCATGCAAGTCAAGACAAAATTTTGGAAGGTGAAGGGTCACCCAAAGATGTTGGAGATTTCATCCTCCACTAGTATGAAAATGCGCCCAACTTGCAAGTTCGTCCTCCTCACCCTCCTAAATGCGCCCAAATGAGCTCACATGAAGACAAAAAACGGAAGTTGAAAAGTCACATGAAGGCATTTGCAAGTTCGTCCTCCTCCTACAAGGAAATGCGCCCATGTTTGGATTGTAAATGGTAAATACAAGTGGTAAATAAGGTGAAAAGTGTTACCTAGCATGGTGAAGGCTTGTACATTATCCTCCTCCACACTTAGAATGCGCCCAAGGGGAGTTAAGTGAAGTATGCGCCAAAAGTAGGGGAGTCATAAGGTGTTAAGGATTTTTCCTAAGGCGTTGGAAGTGGTAAGTGTTAGAAAATTTTTCATGGCGTTGGAATAAAATGCTAGGTGAAGTGTGCGCCTAGGAAGGGAGTTATAAGGCGTTGGAATATGTTAGAATGGCGTTGAAAATAAAATGCTAGGTGAAGTGTGCGCCTGTGAGTAAGGGTGATATAAGGTGTTAGAAAATATTTGAAGGCGTTGAGAATAAAATGGAGTATGCTAGGCGCTTCAGGAAGGAAATAAAATATTTTCTAAGTGTTGAAAATTTGCCTAGGCGTTGGGCTTTTAAATAAATATTTTCCAAGCGTGGAGTGAAATACAAATGTACAAGGCGTGCCGGGAATGAGTAAATTCCTCCAAACGAAGTTGATAAAAAAAATTCCTCTCCACTGGCAATCAAAATTTTCTAAGGCAAGTTTTCAAAAATGCAAAGAGATGATTTAAATATTTTCTAAGGCAAATTTTATTTTCCTTGGAAAATACGCCTAGAGCTCCAAGTTGATGAAATTTCTCAAGAGCATGAGCAACTTTTCTCAGTGATAAATCCAGAGGCGATGATAATTCAAGTTCTTCAAATTTTTCAAGAAGTCAGAGCAACACAGAGTGATCGCAAGCGAAGAACGAATTTAAATGATGGAAATAGTATTTTTCTAAGGTTCAAAATTCAAAAAATTAAATGAACCCGTTCGCCGGGTACCCATGAATTCGAGGCATTCTGACGAAAATTTGCTTCTGGGTACTGAACATTTGTGATGATGAATGGATTTCCAGATCTTTCAAGCTTCGCCGACACTTTTTCAGTGGAGAATTTGATCAGTGCTCGAATGGTGAATTTTCCTAAGGGAAAATTTTAAATTTTCTAAGGCAAATTTGAATAAAATGAGTTTTCAAGATGAATTTTCTTCGAATGATGAATCTGAAGGGAGTTGCCTAGATGAGTTTGTTTAAATTCTTCGAGGATGAATTTTCCAGAGCAGATGGTGAGGTTAAAAAATTCGAATTCAAGTGACAAAGCTCCGGCTGGTGAGTTAAGAGAAGATGAATTTAAATTCGAATTTTTCGAAAAGTAATCCAAAACGCCAGTCAAAGTCAAGTTTCTAGAAGAATAATATTCCCGACGACTGGAGACAAGTGTCAGAAACACCAGAGAGGGAAAATTCGAATTCTTGAAGTGGAGTAGTGGAGTTTAATTGCACTGGCTAAAATTAACTTCTTCTAGAATTCGAATTTTAGCTATAAAATGGAGAAGTTCTTCACTCATTTTCACAGCTGGAAGTCGAACTTGCTCTAAGGGTGAAGCATTGCAGTGAGTTGCTGAAGTCTGAAGGAATTTGAAATTGTTGCTGAGAAGTTGAGTTTGCTGAGGGGGCGCACTTGGGAGTTGATTAAAGTTGTGCTGAGAGAAGTACGCCTTAGGTTGCTGATTAAGGAAGTTGCTAGCTGCTGAAGAGGTACGCCATTAAGGGAGTGTTTGCTGAAGATCATAGTTGCTTGAGAAGGTACGGCTTTGAGGCTGAAATCTGATTTGTTAAGTAGAGTTGAAAGGAACGCCTTGTATTGAGTTGAAATAGTTGAGAACTTTAAAAGTACGGACTTGCAAGTGTGAGATTGCTGATTGCTGGTACGAAGACATAGAAATTAAAATTGCTGATTGCTGATACAAGGTCATTCAATTTGCTGATTGTGAAGTCATCAAAGTTCACTTAGAAATCCGTTCTAAGTGTCAGAATTCGAATATATTCAAGAGAAGAAGCTGAGGTTTGCAAACACGAGAGATATTGCAGCTTCTAGAATTCGACTGCAGCCCCTATCATGCCTTATTTTATTTAATTGCTGATGAACGTTTGTTATGTTGCAGATGGCTGAAGCGAGGACAACCGGAAAGGACAATGGTGCCTCAAGACAAGCTACGATCAAGAAGCTGAGCAAAACGTTCATGCCGGAGTCAAAGTTCATTTCGAAGTTGGGCAGGTTGACAGACACGAACTTGGGCGCCACGACTGAGACTCCCCAAGAACAGTTGTCGATTGGAAGTCATCGGAAGCCGGCCACTTTCGCGACAACACGTCCGGCGGACGCAGCCGCTGGTTTCCGCCAGCCTATTCAGTTATCGAGCTTATAAATATGCCTAACCGTTAATTTATGAAAGAACACCGGTCATCACGCCGTGATGGCCAAGCAATTTGCCAACTTCACCGCAGCCATTGGTGAAGCTTTCGGGATCCCGCACGTAAATATGATTTTACAAATCCAGGAGCGAAATGAGCGGATGTAGCGTTTTACTTTTGAACGGCAGTATGGATACTAATTAATTGACTTCACCGATGAGCACTCCGAAGCCGTCTCGTACGAAGTTGCCGAAACAGATCATAGCAGAGGACTTGAAGCAGGAATATTGTGATCTTATCATGTTACTGAGCAGGGTTGGTGGATGCCCACAGTCCTATATTTTTGAGCCTTGGATGTTTTATTACATCAACCTGGTGTTGGAGGGCAAGGATTATGTCAATTGGGCTGAGATGATTAGTGATAATATACATGAGCAGCTCCTGAGCTTGCGGAGGACGAAAACGTTTTACATGAGCTCCTATCTCATTTACATGTTGGCATGGATGACGAGGTACAGAGGAATTTCTTACAAGGAACCCATCGGTTGTGGCTCTCACCAGTTCAAAATTCATGAGGCGTGTACGCAGTTGCACCTTTCGAGCACAACTTATTATAAACGTGTCAACGATTCATTCACCATGTACATCACGAGGATGCTTCAGGAGAGGTTACAGTGCAGAATCTCTAGAAATGCCTAGGAGCTAATTGAGAGGTATGGCGCCGCCTATATACTATTCATATACATTAGTCAGTATGATTTTCTTCATACTCCATATAGGTCGTACTTGGCACCCAAATGTATTGCATTAATAATGCTAGAGATAGCTAGATAGTTAATCGCCTTGACAAAATCCAGAAGAAAAAGAAGAAAGGGGGGATAGAGTTTCCAGTTGTGATGGGCAACTCGGACGAGGTTTGTCCTTTGATACAGGCATGTAGAGAAGCTGAAAGTGAGCTTCAATTTTATCATTTCTCATATCACACTAGTAGACAACACTATGACCCGCACCATAACATCAACTGGGTGTTGTCAGAGGAATTCAAACACAAGGCCACCATTGAGGATTACTGGGCTGATGCAGTTGATGAGATTGAAGTGAGGAAGAGAATGTTCTCTAGGTTGCCGATTACTCTGATCAGGGAGTGTGAGGTAGTTCCAGTTCCGGACCAGGTTAATGAGGATATGGATGTAGTCCACCCGGATTATGCAGCAGTTCGAGATACTCCACTTCCGCCTATAGATTGGTCAGAGCCCGAGGTTGCCGATCTTGATACTCTTTCCATCCCGGTTATGACATTCACCAGGGCATGGGTTGATAGGCGAGTGAGCAGATTGAAAGGTAGGTCAATTGCCTTTGACTTATTAAACTTAATGGAGATCACAGACTTCACCATAGGAAGGAAGAATAGATCACAAGAGTGACCGTGAGTCCGTGAAGAAAGAATTAGTTCACCAGAGCTCCACGCAGTTACGCTAGCAGCAAGACTCCTTTGGAGACACATTCTCCAAGCATACAGGAGGTGTCTTTATTTGCTGATCAGAGGGTTACATTGAATCAGGTACCGGAGATACAGAGTGATATTCAGCCTCCACGGAGGGAGTCAATTGGCCAGAGTGCCAATGTACCTGTCAGGATTGATCAGCATGATGATGAGGGGACTATTACTGACCCTCAGTTTCAGCAGGAGATAGAGGCGGCCTTGAATGATGGCTATGATGATGATATAGGGTCAGGTGACACTCAGCCACTCGAGGACAATGAGCCTTTAATGAGGAAGAAGTGGAACAGTTATAGGTCGAGGCACGCGAGCGTTCTCGATATACTATATGAGGTGCCCGATTGGCTTGTGAGACGTAATGGGTTGAAGCCCGAGGAGGAGGTTGATCCATAAATTTCTGAGATGGAAGAGTTTTGAACCGATCAAGGCTCCTCCACCAAAGAAGAAGGCAAGAAAGTTTTCAAGATTCCACCTGATGAGGATGGCTCTCGTGATTTCACGTTGCTGTCCTAATTAGTCGAAAAAGGATCTAATGAAGCAAAATTAAAATTATGTGTGGTCACCACTCTTGGACGCTCTAATCGGTGCTCTCGGGACAAGGAGGTGAGGCAGGATAACTCCTTCCTTGCCCTTAAGGATAGATTGTTCAAAAAAGCAAAGGAAAATATATAGTTGGAAACGGTGAACACAAGGCGTTAGTTGGATACGCTCAGCAGCTTGTCTTGTTCTTTGAAGCAGATGTACTGAAGATAGAGCCTCCAAAGAGATATTCCTAGAGAGTCGATCACGCTTAGTAGGAGTTGTGAGAATGGCATGTGATAAAGTGCATAAATGGTCAGGAGTTCGTGATCGGTGACAGAAAAAAATTCATGGAGGACCTTGCCTTTGCCTTTCAGCAGGCCTCTTCTATTTTGGCACGGATGGATGCGGTGGATCAAGCTTGGGGCGATGCTTCCATCTATCAGAGTAAGGTGATCCAGCGTCTTGAGGTGTTGAGGCATGTGCCATTGCAGTTGCTGATTGATGGAGGTGTCATTCAGGCGAATGACCGATATGATTTCTCTCGGTGGTATTCTTCAGCTATCACAGGGCGTGGCTTCTTCGATGCAGCACAGGCAGATTCAGCCAGGGTACACAAGGCCATGGCCAATATCATAGATGGAGTTCAGAACACCTTCGAGGCCATATTTGCTAGGCGGCTGAATCCTGATGAAATAAGTTTTGATAATTTGAGGGGTTTGTTGGTTCCCTTCTTCGCAGATGTTAAGACCTTTGTACAGGATGACTTTGAAAATACTGCTACATTCTCCACTTTGATCCAGAACACGCAGGACTCGTTGGCTGCTGGGAGAAAATCTTGTACGAGGCACGAGCACTCAGTTACAGTGTTAGAGTTTCAGTTAGATTGTGTTCCATCTATTTCAGTTGAGGAGGTTGAGGCCGTACTTAGCAGATTTGTTGAGTTGGCAATCAGAGAGAAGGCTAATGGGAACACACTACTGGACGAGGATCTTCTAGAAGACTGAGCATTTATTACATTTGCTATTTTGGGAGTGAGTGGGAATCTTTGATTCATTTAATGTACCAATCCCTATTCTGGCAGTTTTTAGGGTTAGGGCTGAGGTGGCACGATTCTGGCCACTCTATTGATTGTAACCCTAGCCGTCCTTTGGGACTTGGCTAGCTATAAAAGGGGGAGTCCCCCTCATTTGTAATACATTAGGAGTCAGAATCAGAGTAGACATTGAGAGAGCATTAGCTTTAGAGCTAGATAGTGTAACATTGTAGAGCATTTTTGCATCATTTGGAGAAGAGAGAAAGTTTTCCCTTTGAGAACTTTTGAAGAGATTGTTGTGTAACACATTTTATGATAATAGATCTTTTCATTGATGATGAAATTTGTCTTGTCATGAAATGCTAGCAAGGTTTCTTCTTCCTTTCGTATCCAAGTAGATTAGATTCATGCAAGTAGCTTACTTTGGTGTGTGTTGTTTTATTGAGATAGCTTCGCTTTATTCCATACCACTAGCGGCTTGTTGATGATAAGTCTGCCTTGTGTGGTCAACTGGACATTATCTTGTGTCTAACTTCGGTTGTGGTTTACATACTTACATGCGTTGTTCTGATGGTGTACGTATGTTAAACTATAACTTGAATACCTTTCGCTATCCCCTTTGAAGATTGCACCGATTTTGCTGAGGCTGTCCGACGGAGGCTAGGTGAAATCTGGTTGAAGTCTATCAAAATGAAGCTCCACATATCCTGCATTTAGAATATAATATAAATTTCTTAGGCCCTTTCCCCTTTACTTTCCGTATATTTCTTATTAGTCTTAGGAAAAGATGCACATTGCCAAATCATACACGTAAGAATTCCCCTTCAATATCATACATTAACTGCTGACTGCAAGAAATCTGGACAATTGTGTAAGTCCCCTCGTACGAACACAGCAATACACATCAACCAAACTGGGTCTATTCGCACTAAAGGAACCTTGGAGTTGAACATGCGAACTTTCTCGCAATCTTAGCGCATGGAATACTTTGATCAAGAGAGGACGGAGTAGCCCCAAACTATTTTGTTCTTCGGCTGTTTGGTATGGTCACAAAACCGCGATCACATGACGCCGTGAAACCGTCTCAAGCTCTGAAAATATTCCAATCTTCTCTTCAGGTGTGCAAGTCTTTCCTATGCATACATTTTTAACCTCATACTTTGATCCTAGATTCACCTTTTCATACTGGTCACCTTCAATCCTTTGACTCTTCATTTGATCAATTTGATCTTGATTGAATATTCTTTCCAATTGTATCATTCCTCTTGGAATGATGTTGATCTTTATGTTCAGGATGCCATCGTCATCAAATTCAGCTTCTCTTTGTGTCTCCTCTTCATCAATGACTTGTGCTGCAAAAATGTCTGAGCTTGTTAAAAATTCACGAATGTGGTCATCATTTTCAAAAACTTGAAAGTTTTTCATATTATTTGGAATTGATGGTATGGATGATAGCTCCAATGTGAACTAGCTTATGCCATCCATGGCTAGCGGCTCCAGTGAACTGGCTACCTGTGCCAAAGAATTTGCTACTTCATTGCTCGACCGGTTCATAGATTGAAGATTGAAAGCATCGAAGCTCTCAATAATATCCCACACTCTGTTGCGGTAACAAGTCAATCTTTTATTATGGCAGACATATTGTTTCTTTACCTGTTTCACGACTATCTCTGAATCTCCTAGAGCATGCAATACTCTTGCTCCTTTCCTTAGTACTAGCAGTAACCCATGAATCAGTGATTCATATTCTACTACATTATTTGTGCACGGGAATTCTAGTATGTGAGCAGCAAGGTATACTTCTCCTTTCGGACTAATTAACTCCAAACCAGCTCCAGCTGCTTTCTTCGATCGAGATCCATCAAACTTTAAGATCCAAACTTGTTCTTGTTGCAGGGTCTGTGGAGCTTGTGGATTTTCATTTTCTTCTTGATAGTCATGCTCAGGTTCTATCTCCTATATTCTCACTGAGGTAAAGCCATCAATGTGATTGACCTCTGCATGGTTCGAAAAGCCTAATGTTTGTGGAATACTTCTTTGCACATCTTCTATGGCCTTATGGAACATCTTACAAATGAACTCTAAATGAGCCGTGTTGTTGACTCAACACCAATTTGGTAGCAATAAATCCTGAATACGAATATCTTCATGCAATTCTGTCTTCATTTGGACACTTCTCCAGACAAAGTTTATGAAAATTTCAAACATTCCTCTATCATTGTCCTGGGAGCTCTCCCCATTCTCAATTAGCACATTTGTGGAGTCAGTCATCCAATTACTTTCTTGAATTGATTCATGCAACATGAGAACTTCATTTGTTTTAGGCATGTAAGTGCCTAAGTCTGTCTCTAGAAACAAAATCCCATTATTCTCTTCGTATTCAGTAATCATCAACTTGAGCCTCAGTGTGCTGTCAATCCTTATTTGGTTCAGGACTGCTTTCCATGGTAGCCACATATGGGAAAAGTCTATAGCCATATCAACTAATCTAGAAAGAAAGGAAGAAGTTTTTCCATAGGCATGCGCCAATTTCTCAATGAACGAGGCTGCTTTTGTGCCCTTGCTTACCATCCATGCCTGGGCCTCCTTGGCCGTGACCATCCCTTGCTCCACATCCTTGGCCATTTCCTGCAAGGGATTAAGGAAAGGAGGAGCTACTGCATCACCCTGATTGAGTGGTTAGGTCAGATGCCGTATGTACTCCTTCAGGCGCTCGACCTCCCTTTTGTATTCCTTCTTTTTTGCCACTTCTTTTTCGAATCTCGCCTTGAAAGTTGTGACGGAATTGTCCAGTTATTCCACTTCCTAGCATTTTGTTGTTGGGCCCAGGTCTATAGTGGTTATGGTGTATTCTTTGGGAGTGATCTCATCTTGTGCCTTATCCACTGTTGGTATTGCGATATGTATGGAATGGCCTTTTCCACCATCCAGAGGGACAAAGCTGGCAACCTTTCCATACATAGCGCAGTACCAACAACGGATAAGGCACAATATGAGATCACTCCCAAAGAATACGCCTTAACCACTATAGACCTTGGCCCAACAACAAAAGGCTAGGAAGTGGAAGAATTGGACAATTCTCTCTCAATTGTCAAGGCGAGATTGGAAAAAAAAGTGGCGAAAAAGAAGGAATACAAAAGGGAGGTAGAGAGCCTGAAGGAGTACATATAGCATCTGACCCAACCACTCAATCAGGGTGATGTAGTAGCTCCTCCTCTTCTTAATCCCTCGCAGGAAATGGCCAAGGATGTGGAGCAAGGGATGGTCACAGCTAAGGAGGCCCAGGAATGGACAGTAAGCGAGAGCTCGGAAGCAGCCTCATTCATGGAGAAATTGGCACTTGCCTATGGACAAACTTCTTCCTTTCTTTCCAGATTGGTTGATATGGTGGAAACTTGGGACAACCTTCCAGACATTCAGGAGAGGCTCATTCCATGCCTCAAGGTACTGAAGGGTGTTCCAAGGGAAGAGTTGGTCAAAGGAAAGGTTATTGCTGCAGGAACAGCTTATGATTTTCACCATTGGTTTTGGGCAGTGACTATACAGAGAGAAATTCTAGAGAAGGCGAAGGCGTATGGGCTCAGAGTTGAGGATTAAGTTAAAGAAATCCAGGAGAAGATTTATATGATAGCTGCAGATGTGTTTGACCAAGAAATTGACTGGGAAAATGACATGCAGATGGAGAGGTTGAAGCATAAGGTTCAGGAGGTTTTCTTCTCTGCTACTGAACCAATTATGAGACAGGATTTCACAAAAATGGCGAATCTCTTGGCCATCCGAAATGATTTTGTGAGGCAGGAGGCGGATTGGGAGACCACCTTCGCCAAATGTGCTAAGGATTTAGATGGACTTGAATTCAGGATTAGCATGCTGCTCCCAGTCACAATGGAGGAAGTTGTCATGGTTTCCGTCCAGATTCATCGAGCACAATGTTGCCCAAGAAGATAGGGACGCCTTCCCTTGATGATAGCTCCAACTGCCACTTCACTACTTTTCACTGCTTGTTTATTGGTTGATAACTAATGTTATTTTGGGAAACCCTAATTAGGGTTGGGTTGTATTAATCTTGGCCATTGATGTTGATTTAATCTTGGCCCTTCATTTGATTTTGAAAACTCTATTTAAACTGGTGATCTCCCACTTTCATGGGTGCGGAGATAGTGTATGAAATTGTTGCATTGAGACTATTTTCAATAATAAAAGCTCTTATGCATGATTTGCTTTGAATCACTTTTATTGTCAAGTAGTAAGCAAGGTTGCATAGCTTCTTCTACCATAGATTAGACTTAGAATTAAATTAAGTAGAATTTGCTTTGAATGTTGGTTAAGTGAATGTGAGATTGATCGTATAGATTTAATGATGAAATATTCCTCATACTTTCTTTGGATGGATGATTTGCATGCGATGCATAAAGTTAGCTTGAGCTTGTAATTGTGGAAGCTTAACTTCGGTCTCATTCGAGGCTTGAAAATTATAATCACACCCCTTGAAGATTACACCCACTTTGCATAGTTGTCCCAAGGAGGCGAAACAAAGCGTGGTTATTCCTTTCACCGAATCTTTACTGTCTCTTAAATTCCTAGGAATAGAATAGATCCTCTAAACCCTTATCTTTTATACTTTTTTTGAGATCCAAATTGAAAGTCCCCATTGAAGAAGCTTTTAATGATAAATCCACCTAAGTCCCGAACTTGTGAAGAATTCTTGAATGTATGTCCCTTTGTGTATTACCAGCAAATCACAATGCCCATTGAACTTATCCACACATCAAGACCTGAAAAAAGAAACCTTGGAATCATCATATGATCTTCTCGCAATCTTAGCATACATGGTGGTTTTTCAAGAGAGGATAGAGTGTCTTTGGACATTATATTATGTGTGTTTGGTGGATGATAAAACATACACCAACATAGAATCGGTGCTAGAAGGAGGGCTTAACGAAAAGAAATATTTGCTACATCACTTTTGTATATGCTTGCCTCTCCTCCTAGGCACCAACATAGAATTGGCGCTAGAAGGAGGGAAAAAACAACAAGGGATTGTTTACAAGTCAAGGCAGTAGGCATGATGCAGTATGGTATTACCACATCAGTTTCCTTTTCATGTACCTGTTGAACAACCGGATCAACCACTGACATATATTATTGATCAGTTGGATACACTAGCTTGGAAGTCACAGACTAACCATGCTCAATTCCGACAAACAAGCCGTGTCCTTGCTAGAGAAGAAGAAAAGGGAAAGAGATTTGAGGAAGCAATCAAGAGAGACTTGATAAGACAAAAGATTGATCATCTAAAGCAAACCTTTGACGAGATAGAACAATCAGTTGCTACAGGCTCATCCTCAAATCTAGGCATTGATAATAAGATGAAGAATGGTGCTCCCGGCCAACATTCCTAATCCGAATCAAGATTCTCAGCCCGTTTTATAGCCTAACTTGGGTTTTCACAACGAACAAGAGGATATCATTACCAAACTGTTCAGCCTCGCATGGCAAGTGAGAAGAAGTGCTCCTGATTGGTTTCATATGTGCTATATTCTGGAGGAAGAAGAAGAGAGAGCACATCAAATTGAATTGAATATTCAAAGGGACCTCCTTGTTGAAAGATTTGAAGCTCTTCAACGAGAGAAAAACCGACAGGCTAATCAACAGGAAAATCAACAAGTCCCACAGCAAGCAAACCAACCAACTCCTGCACCACCTCGATAAGATTGAAGAAGATCACGCTAGATCAAATTGGCTCTTTCTCAATAGATAGACTTTGGAGAATTACTAGATCCACTCCAAATTCTTTTAAAGAATTTATAGAGCTATCGCCTTACAGAAATAGGCATAAGAAGAGATTTGAAACATCACAGGAGGGAACATCTAGCACAGTTGGTTCCTATGAAGAGGCACCGAGTGAGGAAATTCCTTTTGGTCTCTTCCAAACCTCGCCACCACATACTCCAGGTCTAGACAATCAACCAATTCCAATGGCTGCACAACAACCAATTCCAGTGGTTGCACAGCCAGTGCAACCAGTTCCACCAGTTCAACCAGTCCAAGTGAACCACCCAAATGCTCCAATGGTGTGGCGTCTAGCTAATGCATCGCCTATGACGTTTGTTTTTTATCATAATTTACCTAAGAATCCGGAACATTTTTGTTCCAAGTTTCACAGTGGTGACCTAAACCACACTACAGACGAACATATCAAACTTTTCAAAGATCTTCAAAACAGAGATATCCAAGAAGAAGATGTTGCCTGTAGATTGCTCCCCTACACGTTCGATGAGGAGGCTTCATACTGGTACATCCATTTTCTAGCCAACTCCATCCACAATTGGCAACAAATGAAGATTGCTTTCTTAGAAAAGTTTAGGGCACCAATTTCCCCATCTGATCTATATAGGCAATTTGTGGAAGTGAAAAGACATGAACACGAACCAATCAGTACGTTCAACAACAGATTCCATAGAGCTTATACAAGGTTAAGAGATCCTTATCAGTTGGACAATGCAGCGACATTGCCAATCTATTATGAAGCTTTGGATCGTCTTACCACCATGTTTGTGAAGTCAACGAACCCACTCCCAGTGGATTTGAAGGAAGCATATGTTGTAGCAATAAAGGCCAGTAAGGGTCTAGGAGTAGGTATGGCTCCTGGTCCACTTAAATAATTAGGGAATGCAGTCGCTCAGAACTAAGTTCAGGATATTAATCAGGCATTGGCTCATCAGACACCTATGATGAACCAAGTTCCTCCAATGGGCAATCAAATTGTCCTTCACCCAGGAGCGCCTATGTCCCAAGTACCACCAGCTCAGCCCATATATCTTCAGAATGCGACAACTTCAACACAAACTCAAGAAGAGAAGGATGAAATGAAGAACTTGATTGAACAAGTCAAGAAGCTGTCGACTGAAGTCACATATTTGAAAGGTCAAAATAGACAAATTCAAAGTTTTCAAAATAACTATCAGGCACATCAAAGGAATTACCAAGGACAAGGTCATTCCGGATATCAGAGGGACAATCAAAACTATCAAGGGAATAATCAAGGTTTCAGGAATAATAATTCAGGCTTCCAAAAGAAGACTTGGAACACCGGACCCAACAATGGTACTGTACCATCACTCTTGGATAATCTGCCTACTAACAATTGTCCCGCAGACAAGGTATTCCTAGTTGAAGCAGCATTATCAGGATGGTGCAGACTACACAACACAGATCAACATTTTGAGTTACATTGTTGCGAGTTCCAAGTAGCCGCAAATATTTTCAGAAGTGAAAGAAGGAATTCAGAGGCAAAAGATCCTCCAATAACTAGATACAATCAAGCCCTTGTGATTGAGAGTGTCTGATTTCCACCCCAAGAATACCCACAGTATCAACATAATCAAAGATTTCCACCCACATCTGCAAATGGCCCAGTGGAGGTGCCACGATATCAAGATGGACCGGAAATTGAAGACCCATCTAGTCAGCCATCTACAGTCAATGGTTACAATTTCCCTCCGCTATATAATAGTGTATTGGTACAAGGAACCAGAGAAGTGCTCCAACAGGCGTCTGGAAATCCATTCAAGATATACCAAAGGAATAATCGCCAAAATGAACCTTTGACTACATCTATTCCTCCAAACAATTTCCAGACCCCACCAAATCCAAATGCTACCAATGTGCCATCTCTTCCCAGAGATTCACCAGAATATCGTCAGCAGAATGCTCAGCCAAGTGGAGCAAGACAAGCTACTGTTCCCCAAGCGGAACAAACAAGACAAGTGAACCCTCAAGTTGAATAGGTTCAAGCTCAGACAAAAGACCATCCTCGAGAAGAACTAAAGAGGTTAAGTTCATATGTGTTAGAGGAATTTAAAAGAATGGAGGTCAGCTTACCTCTGATTGAGTTGATGAGAATCTTTGAGATTCGGGAAATGCTTTTGGGCAGTTTGACTGAAGTAGTTGTTCCAAGAAATGTCCCACAAAGTGTGCCAAACCGAGGAGTACCCAATGCTCTGGCAAATACCAATATTGCTGAATTAGAAGTGACGGGTAATAAATTTGATACTCCGCAATAACCTTCCGGTGTTGTAGGAATGACCCAAACACTGTCTAGAAATTCCAATCAAAGAGACCTGTCACCAGAAGAAGTCCTGATGGACACAGATAATTTTCAAGAAGTCCTAGAAAATGAGTGACCACAAACCCCACCGAAAAGAGAAATTGTTCCTGGAACACAAAAGGAGAAGAACGAAGATATCAACAAACAAGACAAACACCCGGTAGTCATTTACCATGGAAAAGACGAGCTTGCTCTATTTTTATTGTCAGTCAGAATATTTTGCAAAATGTTACACAACTGCCTAGTGGATTTTGGTGCTTCAAGCAACGTGATGCCGCTTGCTGTCTACCACAGGTTGGGACTTGTACCTACAAGAACCAACAAGAAAGTCACACAGTTAGATAAAACGGAAGTCCCAGTTATGGGATAATTAAATAACATTTACATGCAATTGGCAGCGGACCCAAGAATACAAAGTTGTATAGACATCTCAGTGGTGGACATTCCTGATGGGTACAACATGCTTTTGAGTAGAGATTGGGCAAGGAGGCTGAACGGATATATTGCTAAAGAATTTTCCCATATGTGGCTACCGTGGAAAGGAGTCCCAAACCAAATAAGGATTGACAGCACACCGAGGCTCAAATTGATGATTACTGAATATGGAGAGAACAATGAGATATTGTTTCTAGAGATAGACTTAGGCACTTACAAGCCTAAAAAAAATGAAGTTCTCATGTTGCATGAATCAATTCAAGAAAGTAATTGGATGACTGACTCCACAAATGCACTGATTAAGAAGGGGGAGAGCTCCCAGGACAATGATAGAGGAATGTTTGAAATTTTCAGAAACTTTGTATGGAGAAGTGTCCAAATGAAGACAGAATTGCATGAAGATATTCATATTCAGGATTTATTGCTACCAAATTGGTGTCGAGTCCACAACACGGCTCATTTAGAGTTCCTTTGTAAGATGTGTCATAAGGCCATAGAAGAGGTACAAAGAAGTATTCCACAAACATTAGGCTTTTCGAACCATGCAGAGGTCAATCACATTGATGGCTTTACCTCAGTGAGAATACAGGAGATAGAACTTGAGCATGACTATCAAGAAGAAAACAAAAATCCACAGGCTCCATAGACCCTGCAACAAGAACAAGTTTGGATGTTAAAGTTTGATGGATCCTGATCGAAGAAAGGAGCTAGAGCTATTTTCGAGTTAATTAGTCTGAAAGGAGAAGTATATCTTGCTGCTCACAGACTAGAATTCTCGTGCACGAATAATGTAGCAGAATATGAATCACTGATTCATGGGTTACTGCTAGCACTAAGGAAAGGACCAAGAGTATTGCATGCTCTTGGAGATTCAGAGATAGTCGTGAAGTAGGTAAAGAAACAATATGTCTCCCATAATAAAAGATTGACTTGTTACCACAACAGAGTGTGGGATATTATTGAGAGCTTCAATGCTTTTAATATTCAATCGATGAACCGATCAAGCAATCAAGTAGCAAATTCCTTCGCATAGGCAGCCAGTTCGCTAGAGCCACTAGCCATGGATGGCATAAGCCAATTCACAGTAGAGCTATCGTCCATACCATCAATTCCAGATAATATTACAAACTTTCAAATTTTTGAAGACGATGACCACATTTGTGAATTTTTAACAAGTTAGATGTTTTTGCAGAACAAGTTATTGATGAGGAAGAAACACAAAGAGAAGTTGAATTTGATGATGATGGCATCCTGAACTTAAAGACAAACATCATTCCGAGAGGAATGATACAATTGGAAAGAATATTTGACCAAGATCAAATTGATCAAATGAAGAGTCAAAGGATTGAAGGTGACTAGTATGAAAAGGTGAATCTAGGATTAGAGTACGAGGTTAAAAATGTATGCAAAGGAAAGACTTGCACACCTAAAGAGAAGATTAGAATAATTTAGAACTTGAGACAGTTTCCTGACGTCATAGCGTGGAGCTATGAAGATTTGAGGACCTACGATACTTCCATCATTACGCATACAATTCTGCTCCAGCTGAGAAGTAAGCCTTTCATACAACGCCAAAGACCAGTTAATCCATTATTGGAACCACTAATTCATCAGGAGGACAAGAAATTGTTAACAGCTGGAATCATATTTCCAATGCGCTACTCAACGTGGGTCGCCAATCTTGTCCCAGTGCGGAAGAAAAATAGAGAAATCAGACTATGTGATGATTTCTGGAATTTAAATAGAGCATCAGAAAAAGATAATTACCCATTGCCATCACTTGATGAAGTATTTCAAATTGTCAATGGTTCGCGGATGATGTCCTGTTTGGACGGATATTCCGGGTACGACTAGGTCCTTGTGGAATATGAAGACAGATTGAAAATGGTGTTCACGACGAAATGGGGGACCTTTTCCTACAAAAGAATGCCCTTTGGCTTAATTAATGCAGGGGCCACATTTCAGAGGGCCATGGACATCGCCTTCAGAGATTTAATTGAGAAATGTATAATCATCTATATGGATGATCTGACAGTGTTCTCAAAGAAGAGAGAAGACCATGTAGAAGACCTAAGGAAGGTATTTCAAAGATTTTAAAGGTATGGGATTTCCTTAAATCCAAAGAAATGCATATTCGGTGTCACCGAAGGAAAATTGTTGGGTCACTTGATCATTGAGAGAGGAATATTTATTGATCCTAAACGCATAGAGGCAATATCAAGAATTCATCTGCCTATTAGCCAAAAGGAATTAAGATATTTCTTCGAGAAGATAATTTTGTCATAAAATTTATCATTGGTTTTTCCGAGATAGTGAAGCCTTTAAATGAGATGTTAAAGAAGGATGCAAAAATGGAGTGGACCACTCCGATAAAGAAAGCATTTGAGGAAATCAAGCAGGCTATCATTGATGCCCCTATCTTGGTTAGCCCAGATTATACGAAGCCTTTCTACTTGTACTCCTTCACATCATAACATTCTTGTGCAGCAATGTTAACCCAAAGAACAGCAAAGAGAGATGAGCATCCCATAGCTTTCATGAGCTCACCTCTCAAGGATGCAGAATTGAGGTATCCAAGTATTGAAAAGCAGGCCTATGCATTGGTAAAGGCCATCAAAAAATTCAGGCATTATATCTTGAGGAGTAAAGTCTTCGCCATCATTCCTGATGCAGCTGTCAAGACACTCCTAATGCAAAATGAGCTAGGAGAGAGAAGGGGAAAGTGGGTCGCCACTATCCAAGAATATGATATTGAGTTGCAACGAATGAAGCTAGTATGTGGGCAAGCTTTAGCTTAGACAATGGCAATTGAAGGGCCTGGCTTAGTGCAGTAGACATATGTATTGACTAATACTTCCCTAGAAGAATGGTACTATGATATCATCACATACTTGATAAATCACAAGTATCCTGCACAAATGAACCCAACACAGAAGCGAGCCTTCAGGCTCAAATGCCAATGCTATATGCTCCAAGGGTCAATTTTCCATAGAAGGAATCACGAAGGAATTTACTTAAGATGTGTGGGAAATGATGAAGCTAAAAGAATTATGGAGCATTTCCATTCTCAGTTCGGGAGAGGACATGGAGGAAGTTAGGCCACAACTTATCAGATCTTAAGAGCAGGGTACTATTGGCCCTCTATTTTCAAAGATGCATATGAGCATGTCAAAACCTGCCACACCTGCCAAGTTACTGCAACCCGTGAAAAGAATCTCGCTATGCCACTACAACAAATCACATAAGTGAAACCATTTGCGATGTGGGGACTTGATTTTATTGGCATGATAAACCCACCATCTTCAGCCCAACACAAATATATTTTGACTGCAATGGATTATTGCACCAGGTGGTCCGAGGCACAGGCATTGAAGAATTGTAGGACAGATGCAATAATCAAGTTCTTAGAGGAGCATATTATCACTAGATTCAGTTGTCCTAAGGCTCTGGTTTGCAACAATGGTTCTGCTTTCACTTTATTAAAGTTTTCCAACTGGGCATTCGATTATGGGATCACTTTGAAATTTTCTTCAAATTATTACCCCCAGGGTAATGGGCTAGCAGAGTCCACAAATAAGAATTTGCTCAATGTCATCAAGAAATTGTTGGATCAAAACCTGAGAGATTGGCATTCTCAACTCAAGTTTTCCTTGTGGGCAGACAGAACAAGAGCCAAGAGGTCATTGGGAACTTCTCCATATCACTTAGTCTATGGGCAAGACCCCATCTTTCCCATCCAACTGAGGATTCCAACACTCAAATTCATGCAAGAATACCTAGACCCAAATGATAGAGTTCAGATTCGTCTCTCACAGCTATTACTACTAGAAGAACAAATAGATCAAGCTCTCGAAAACTTTGATAAACACCAAGGGTTGTCAAACAATGGTTTGATAGACGCGCAACAACAAAGTCATTCAGAATATCCGACCTAGTCCTTTATTGGGATAAAGCCCACGAACGGAGAGGGGATCACGATAAGTTTGATAACTTATGGAAAGGACCATATCAAATTGCTGAGATATTGGGGGAGAATGCATTCAAGTTAAAGAATTTGACAGGGGAGGACATCCCACTGCCCATCAACGAGCAGTTTCTGAAACATTATTTCCGGCCCTGAGTTCCTTGATGGAGCTTGCTTGTACATAGTTAGAGTAGTTGCTTTTCTTTCATTCTTGCTTTCCTTAGATTAGTTGTCCTTGCTTTCCTTAGATTAGTTGTTTTCTTAGATCAGTTTGTTTTCTTAGATTATTTTGCTTTCGTTTCACTTTTCTTTGGTTAGTTTTTGAATAAGGAGGGTGTCCCATTCTGCAAGAAAGGTGATGTTGCTTACATGCACACTTTGGACTGACCTCGCTAAGGTATGTTATGAATATTTCTCTAGTAAATATTTGTGGAAAATCTATGAAACCTAGATTAATTGTTTCTAAAGTATCTTAAGGTTGAGGTTAGTACTTGACTGGAAAGGAAGTCATCTATTGTGTCTTGACACCAAGTCTTACAGTTATCACATCTTACACACTTAAAGAATTCTCTGAGTCATTATGGTCTCCTAGGTGAAGTTGTTGGCTAGAAAGTAATCAAAAGTATTGCTTCAGTGCCACTATAATGCTCAAACCCAGGTGAGCTTCATTGCTTACAGGCCACAGTGTGGAAATATATGAAAAGAAAAGAATATCAAAGTGAATCAAAAGAAAAGAGTGAAAATCAAGAACACTTGACTTTTGGGTGTGTGGACAATCTACAGGTGTGCCAAATAATCAAAACAAGAAAAACAGTAAATCATCAGAAGTAGAGCAATCTCTGTGAGATTATAGCAGATAACCTAGCCAGGGCTATGGACGCTCACTGGCAGCTAGGCTCCATCTAGGGATGCTTTTGGAGCTAAGACAAAAATACACTGGAAAGCCAGGATGGAACCAAAGAGTCATATTGGTCTTAAGAGATGGGGATAAACGCATTTGCACACACTTATAACTACAGGATAAAATGTCTTGATACGGTTTAGGATTTCTCTTGCCTTTCGAGTACTCTTCTTGGTCAAAGGATAAGTTAGTTAGAATTAATTTAAGATTCTGGATTTGAAGTGGGTACTATCTTTGGAACGTTCAGGAACATTCCCCATGTGGAGTCGCCAGATGTTGTGACATTTCACACATCACCCCATTGCAAATGGGGACCCCCAGTAGTTGCTAGTTTTTAGAGTTTTGTCTCCGCGCAACAGTTACATGAGGCCACTTCTTTTAGAGTTTCAAGTCAGTCTTTTTGCGAGTCATCTGAGCCAAGTCAATAATCCCTACTTGAATCAATGCATAAACGTCATGGAAGTGCTCAGAAGGCCCGAGAGACGAGGATCGCCTGTGATTTTGGCCAATTCTGACACTTCCTATTTTTTAGGGAATCTACTTTTTTGCTTTTACTTTCTTTCATTTTTGACATTTTTGGACCAAACGGGGTTCCCTATTTTTTAGGGATTGTGCTTTTTCTATTTTTAGAAAGTCAACCTTGGTCAGCAAGTCAACTTCCATCTTTGGATCCAAAAAATCAAAAAAATCATTGAAGAATCAAAGTGAAAATTGAAAAATCAAATAAAAAAATCAAGAAAAGCATGGAAAAGCAAGCAAAAATTTGAGAAAATCAACCCAAAAGCATGGAAAAATATGGAAAATTAGTTCAAAATCAGTCAAAATCATGAGAAAAATTGCCAAAAATCAACCCAGAGGCATGAAATCTATGATAAATTTTGCCTAAGTCTGAAATAAAATTCGCCATCAAGAAGAAAACATGTTCAGCCATTGGCAAGGTCGGCCCTAAAATTGAGGGACATGGCATAGAGGTGAGGAAGTCCGCCCTTGCCTTGATTGAAAAATGGCAAGCCTCCTTCAGAGTCTGCCATGCCTTGGAGAAAATGGCATATAAGTCAGCCCTTAAAATAAGGGACATGGCATAGAGGTTCTAAAGTCCGCCCAGTCATGGCAAAGACTCTTCAAAGTCAGCCCAGCCTTGGCAAAACACTTGGGAAGTCCACCTAGGCATGAGAAAGGAAAAAAATTGAAATTTTTGCAAAGTGTTTGATGCCTAGGAAGAAAAATCCGAAATTTGTCTAAGTATGGAGGCCTAGAAGGGAAAAAGATTGAAATTTTGGCTAAGTATTTTAATGCTTTAGAGGGAGAAAATGCGAATTTTGGCTAAGGAAGAGTATGGAAGGCAAATGTCAAGAAGGATAGAAACTCCGCCATGCCTTGATGGAAGGTGGAGATAACTTGAGAAAGTCCGCCTAGGCCATGGCAAAGGGAAGTGTGAAGTCCTCCTAGCATAAGAAGGAGAGGAAAGATTAAAAAATTTGCCTAAGTATGAATGCCTAGGACAAAATTGGTGAATTTGACTAAGTGCACAAAGGAAAATATACATGGCAAAGAGGCAAGAAAGTCCGCCCCTAGGCCAAAGAGGTTAAAATTTGTCTAAGTATCATGGAATTTTGCCTAAGGAAGACATCCAAACATGTACTTTGCCTAGAGAAATTCGTCCAAGCAAGAAAAAAATTGATTTCGGCATGAGAAAATGTGCCTTGCACAATTTGAAGTCCGCCATGGCAGAAGAAAATGAGGATCTAGCATAACATTTAATGACGAGATGGCTAAAATTTTAACTTGGCTAGACGAAAATGGAAATAAATTTGGAAAATAAACATTTAGCTAAAGAAAAAAGGAGAAAAATTAAAATAGCCGTGGGTCAAAAAATGAACGGGTTGGAAATAAATTAAATATTTTAATATTTTAACAATTTATTTCCAATACTTAGAAATTTAAAATGCCTTGGACAAAATGGAATTCGCTAGAGATGTATCGGAAGAAAATAAATTGCGTCGGACAAAGATAAAATCCATTGGAAAAATTAAATTCGCCATGAATTAATATTTGGAAAAGTCGAATTTAATTAGACATTTAATATTTTCAAAATTTTGAAAATCAAAGATAGACATCCAATTAAAAAATTGAATTTTGGAAAATCAAAGAGATTTGCCTGGATAATTCGCCATGGAGTTTTCTTCGAAAAATAGAGTTTTTTTCGAAAAATGATGGAAACTTGCCTAACTGAAGAAGAGAAAACAAATCGAGATCAAGAGAGAAAGAGGCAGTTGCTAAAATAAATCAAATTCTTCAACATTATAATGAGTTTCAGCAACTCATTTTTCATAGACACAGCTGAAGAGAAGCTCATCTCTCAAAATTGTAAGACAATCAATTCTTTTGCAGGCAAGATCAATTTTCTCAAAGGAAGGAATAATTTTATGCTGAAGAAGTAATTTTTCCGAAGAAGTGAAGAAGTTCTTGGCTCAAAGTCGAATTTCTTAGCAAGACAAGTGCACTTAGTCACTTGATTTTTGGTTAAATTCTCAAAGTTTAAATCTGTTCTATAGCCAGAAGTCCTTTCCTGAGGTTTGGAGTTCAATTGGATGAATTCATCATTTCTCCTTCTATCTTTTCCTGCTTGGCTAAGTTTTGGCTAAAATTTCAATAAAATTCATTTACTTTTAGCTTGCTTTTTTGCTGAAGTTTAATTATTTAATGAGCTGAAAGTAAAATATTCAAACACAAGGCACGAAAATGAATTATTTTTAAAAAGTTTTCATATTAATGTTAGTATTTTTACTGCAGGTTGATGACCACAGCAGGAGAATCATCGAAGAAGGCGCCAATGAAGTTCGCCAACAAGGGGGTACAGTGAGAGTCAAAAATAAATTCAAAGTGGAAAAATGTTGCAGACACTGATCTGGGACAAGTTGACTTTGTAGAGTTCAAGAAAAGAGTATATGGACATGATGGACTTCCAACACCAATTGCTAGACGAATGGTGAG
>VDFB02114682.1:0-22203 GCA_007258455.2 Sequoia sempervirens | reverse complement strand
ATAGTTGTTGAATACAACTAAGTCGCACAGGATAGTCTTGCAAGGATATTTAGTGCATTCCAATTCACACTGTGCATGTCTAGTGAGAGCCATGATTGGGGCTTACTAGTGGTTTCAATGTATGGATTCTATAGTAGGTCCAAGATTAATGGGGATTGAGCATCCACACCCTTGATAGTGGCAAATACACCTCAACACCCTACTCTGTGGATTATTCTTGATTTCTCAAGAACCCGACGTTATTTATAGATCCATGACATGGAAATGGAACTCATATCCTGGGATGTGAAACTATGGTATTTGTTGGATCTATGCTAATGCAAGTCTTCCTTCAATATGATTTTTGATGTGTGTGCTAATGCAAGTCTTCCTTCAATATGATGTTTGATGTGTGTGCCTTGTTTATTGCCCAAATATAGAGGTGGTTGTCAACCTGGTTGAGAATAGCATGGCCAAAGCCTTGCCTCGACCACGAATGTCTAATCACTACTCCTACCAACCTCCAATTAAATGCGAAAGAAAGAAAACTCAAACTCAATGGATAATTTAGCAAATGAAATTTCTCAAGAAAATAATGGAAGCACAACACAAATTCATAGGTCCTGGGGTTGTGTCTAGATTTGAGTGTAATATGTGAGAGACTATGTCCTCACAGATTGCATGGAAGATAGGCATTCCAAATATGTGATGACAAAGATCAACAAGGAACCTAGTATAAATACCAAATTAAAATAGCCTCCCAATAGGTCGGCCCACAAGGAAAATAAATTAAAATATCAATGTTGGGCACCAAACACAAAGGAGTCGGCCATAGCACAAATTAAATATTTTTATTATTAATTTAATTATTAATTATTATTAATTTAGTGTTTAAAAGTGCTTTTAATTTTCCTCCAACTCAACTTAGAGAATTGATACATGACACCCTTAGACCAATGGCAGAGGATGAGGCTATTAAGTTTTCCACTATACATCTTGACGGGGTAGCACACAAGTGGTGGTACCATGGCCTAATTACCTTGGGTCACAGGTCTATCACTTTGTATGATGAGTTTACCACTAATCTCATTGAGAGGTTTGATAAGAAAGACCCTAAGATACACTTCAAAGAGTTGGCCTAGTTGAAGCAATATGGCACTATAGAGGCTTACATAGCAAAATTTTAGAGGCTTTCAATGATGGTTTTAGGGATTATAGAGAGAAGATTGGTGGTCTTATTTAGTGAGAGACTCATGGAGCCACTTAGGGGATGGATTAAGGCTTTTGAACCACCAACCTTGTAGGAGGAAATGTAGAAAGGAGCATGGAGTGGGCTATCCCTAAAACAAAATTTCATTCCAAACCATTTGTGCACAAAAAATATAAGAAATCATTCACTAATGACAATCATCAACATAAAAAATTAGTCACTAGGATTGATGGAGACACTTTAAATGACCTTAGGAGAAAGGTCCTATGCTTCACATGTAAAGAGCCTTGGTCTAGCGATCATAAGTGCACCTCAAAGGAGAAGATTAAACAAATAGAGTATTATTCAGTAGAGGAAAGTGCATCAAAAAGTTTAGACTAGCAGTCTAATTTAGATGAGAAAGAAGAGGAATAGCCTCCTAGAGAGGTTGAAAAAGAGGAGACAGAGGGAGGGAAGCTTTCCCAACTTTATAGCTTCTATAAGAATGAGTTTTTGCACATTAGAGGAGTCTTAAGGAGCATTGGATGATAGCCTTGATTGATTTAGGGGCTACACAACTTTATTGATGAGGGACTTGTAGCACGTAGGGGACTCTAGACATAGGAGGTTGATGATTTTAGAGTGATGGTTGCAGATGGTTTCACAATTAATTTTACTGGGATGATTCTACAGCTTAGCCTTTAATTGGCTAACTATAAAGTCAAGGATGACTTCTATGTGGTTAGTGTTGGAGACACAAATGCAGTTATGGGTATTGAGTGGTTACATTCCTTAGGTGAGATCACTCTCAATTTTCAGATTTTGGAGTTGAAGTTTAAATTAAGGGTATGAATGTTGTATTGAGAGGAATATCTAATGGAGTGCCTCATGTTGTCTCCTTCAAGCATATGTAGAGGCTTTTCAGACATGATCAGGTGCAATGGGAAGCAAAGTGCATAGTTATGCCCATGATTACAAAGGAGGGGAAGAGTTCCTATCCACCCAACATATAAGCTTTTCTATCCAAGTGAAGCAATATTTTTGGTATTATACCTCTAGGCAAGCCACCTAATAGAGGAATAGAGCATATCATTGAGTTAGAGGAGGGGATAGAAATCGGATATCACTACACCATACAGTCACCCTAAGAGACACAAGGATGAGATAGAGAAGGAAATCAAGGAGCTTTTGGACATGGGACATATTAGGCTAAGAGTCCATTTTCTTCTTCAGTGGTGCTAGTGAAGAATAAGGATGGGACTATGTGCATGTGCATAGATTACAGGGCGCTTGATAAGAAGACTATCAAAAGTAGGTACCCCATCCCATGGATTGATGATCTCATTGATGATCTACATAGAGGACTTGAGGTCTGGTTATCATTAGATCAGAGTTAGAGAGGAGGACATTGAGAAAACAACGCTCAAATTCCATTTTGGTCACTTTGAGTTCCTTGTTATGCTCTTTGGATTGAATAACGCTCCTACCACATTTCAGTCCTGCATGAACAAAGTTTTCAAATAGTAGTTGCATAAGTTTGTCTTAATATTCTTTGATGATATTCTTATATATAACAGATCTTGGGAGGATCACTTGAGGCATTTAGATGAGGTTTTGAGTATCTTGGAGAGTGATTCCATGTTTGCTAAGGAGTCCAAGTGTGAGTTTGGCATGATAGAGTTGTTGTATCTTGGGTACATTATCGATTCAAAGGGAGTCAACATTGATCCTAAGAAGATCAAGGCTATTCTTGATTGGCCTCCACCTACAAAATCACACAATTGAAGGGGTTATTTGGACTTTATGGTTTCTACACAAGGTTTTTCAAAGGATTTTCACAGTTGGCTGCCCCACTCACTGATTTGACCAAAAGGGGGGAATTTTTTTTGGTCTAAAAGAGCAGAACAAGCCTTTTATTGATTCAAGCAGATGATGAGATTGTGCCCAGTTTTAGCCATTATTGAATTCTCCAATCCTTTTTGAGTTTAAGTGTGATGCCTCAAGTGAAGGCATAGGAATTTTCCTAATGCAAAATAAACATCCAATAGCCTTCAAGAGCATGAAGTTGAGAGGAGGTGAGAGAGCCTACTCTATTAAAGACAAGGATATGTTCATGATCATGCATGCTCTTTCCAAGTTCATATAGTACCTTGTTGGGGACATATTTGTAGTGAAAATTGATCTTAATATCCTGAAGTACTTCCTTAATCAAAGGGATATTAATGAGAGGTAGTAGAAATGGGTGAGTAAACTTCAGGGATATGACTTTGACATTGAATATGTCAAAGGAAACAAGAATGTAGTGGTTTATTCCTTGTATAGAAAGCCACATTTTATCTCCATTTTAGTCATAGCAGTAGATTGGAAGGATAAAATAGACATCAATTATGCTAAGAATGCACTAGCCAACAAAATTCTTGATAGGTCATTACAGGATGATAAGTATTAGGTGAGGGATGAACTCATTTATTACAAGGATAGAATATGGTTAGCTCCTAAATGTAAGGTGAAAGTGCACATATTTAAGGCTTTCCATGACATTCCTATGGCTGCTCATCCAGGATATTATAAGACATATAGGGATATCCATGAGAGATTCTGATGGAAGGGAATGAAGGATGTCATTCTCAAGAATGTCTATGAGTTCCAAGTATGCCAACAAAAAAAAATGAGCACACTTATCCTACTGGTTTATTTCAGCTCCTTCCCATTCCTACTCAAAAATGGGAAAGTATATCAATGGATTTCATTACAGGGCTTCCTAAGGTGTAGGGGAAAGACAATATTTATGTAGTGCTGGATAGATTGACTAAATTTTCTCACTTTTTTTCCATATCAACAAGGTTTACAACAATGCAAGTGGCAAATTTATTTTTTAGGGAGATGTTTAGGCTTCATGGAACACCTAAGACCATCATCAGTGACAAGTAAAATAAGTTCATTAGTTTGTTTTGGCAAGAAATATTTAGATTATGTGGTATGGAGCTAACCCCTAGCACTAGTTACCACCCTTAGACTGATGGGAGACTAAGGTCATGAAAAAATGGGTGGAAAGTTACCTACGCAACTATTTTTTCAGGGTAGAAAAAGGTGTGGGTTAAGTGGTTAAACTTAGGAGAGTATTACTACAACTCTACCTTCCATATGTCTATTCAGATGTCTCCATTCATGGCATTGTATGGTTATGAAGCTCCTAGCTTTGTTGATTTTATTTTTGGAGATTGCAGGGTTCCTAGAGCCAGAGATCTTCTTTAGGAGAGTCAGTACATCATGAGGTCTATGAGAGAGAACATACAACACGCTCATAATAAAAAAAAGTTTTATATTGATTAGCATCACATTAAGTGAGTTTTTGAGGTTGGGGAAATGGTGTATTTTAGGTTACAACCCTACAAATAGTCCACTCTCAAGAAGAGTGGTTCAAAAAATCTTAAGCCTCATTTTTATGGTCCCTTTAAAGTCACTAGGAGGATTAGAGAGGTGGCCTATGAGTTGGAGCTACTCAAGAGTAGCAAGTTGCATATTGTCTTCTATGTTTCATGCCTTGAGAAGGAACTTAGTCAAAATGTTGTCCCTTCTACAAAGTTTCCTCCTTTGGATGAGGAAGGCAAGTTGATTATGATTCTAGAGGCTATTTTGGAGGTTAGGGAGCACACATTGTGGAGGAGTGTGATTAAGGAGTATTTGGTTAAGTGGAAGAATTTTCTAGTGGAGGATGCTACTTGGGAGAATGAACAGATATTACATCTTGAGTTGTAATTGCTTAAGGGTAAGCAATCTTGGGAAGGGAGGACTGTAATGTTCCTTTATTACTCTTGAGAAGTGGGATTATCCATTAGCCTATTCTAGAGTTCTTGTAGGCTAGTAGGAGTGGATTAGGTGACTTAGTGGCCAACATTAGGCTCAGTGTTGGTTTTCAGTAGGAATTTCTATTTATAGCAGTGGCGAGTTATAGTGCTTAATATCCTTAGTAAGCCACATGGCATCTCAATAATCTTCAATTTTGTGCTAGTTGGTGTCTTGTGGGTACTTACTATTTTTAGCAGTTGTTATTTATCGTAAGTCTATTTCGAGAAACTAGTCTCAATCCCATAGTGTTCTCAACAGTGTTATTTCTAAGGAGGCGTTGAAGAGCCTAATATTGAATTATTTAATATTTTCTTTTTATCAAACACTTAAGTTATTTTATAACTTTATAACTTAAGTGAGGGGGTAGGTGGTCATTAAAAAGTACCTTGGTGTCTAAGGTGATAATGTTGTTTTAGAAGGATGACTAGTGCGAAATAGTTTCCTTATGAGCAAGGACACCCAAGGAGGAATAAGATATTTTAATTTATTAAATTATCTAAGGCTCATAAGGGGGTGTGTATTTTAGGAGGGACAAAGAAATTCAAACCCTAAAGTCAACCTAATTCCCTCTCACTTTCTATAAAACTTCATTTTGGCTCTCATTTGGACATCTTTTTGGCAACTTAATAGAATTTTGTTGGAATGTCTCTAGATTACTCTAGTTGTGTGTTCAGGATGAAAAACATCACCATATTGAGTTGCTTTCAGTGATGAGAGATCTACCCTAGTCATATTTTGAGTGGTTCAATCCAAGGATCACACAATGCTTCAATAGAGTTTTGATTTTCAGAGTTTGATAGGAGAAAAAATAAAGATTTATATGGTATTTTGATTTGGGTTTTGTTGGTGCTAGTGTGTTTTGGAGTTTGCATCATTTTGAAGGTATTTGTAGGTTTTTTGGTGTGATTTTGAGGTTTTATATACTTTATCAGAAGTTCTAGAAACTCAAATTTTTCTCAGTGGCTAAAGGTCAAAACTTTTCGTAACTCCTTGGATACTGGGTGATCCATTCTAGGTATTAGAGAATCAGATTCCTCATTCCTTGGTGCCACAATTCAAGTCCTCATTTAAGGTTTTTGTCTGATTTTTAAGACAAAATCGCCCTCAAGAAGGGTGGTACCATTTCTAGGGCATCAAAGGTTGGGGTTGTTGTTATATAACCTTATCCATACTAGTCTAGTTTTAGTGCTTGATGGTTGTTTAGGGGCATAAAAACTTGAAGTACCCTCAACACATATTCATTAAGGAGTTTGGAGGTGTTTGGAGCTATATTGGTGTTTTTGTAAGGCTAATATCACATCTGGAACTTCATGTATTAGGTATAATTATACATTGTAATGATTGTTATTTAAATATGAAACTATTGCTCTTTCAATATGCTACAACCTATTATGTATGGCATTGTTATCTTCTAGCACTTCTCGTTATTTGCATTGTTTATTATGATGTTATAATCCTTGTAAATGCATTGAAAACATACACAAGCCAAACGGTAAACAAGCAAACAACATTCAGTGAGTTTCAAAAGAAGTCAAGGGTGTATGTTACAGTTTTTGTTGGTGTAGTCATGTATACACCTTATTACTAAATTCACATGTGTAGTTAGCTTATCCCTAGGTTAAAAATTAAATTAATATATTATTTAAGTTATTAGGAAATTAGACAAAGAAGTTGTTGAGCAAGCAAGGCAATAGGAATTAACTTATAATTTGGCCAATCAGAATCAAGTGTTGTAATATAGCCAACACGATCATTTTTAGGGTTAGCTTGGAATTTCTATATATTAAAACTCCCTCCCTCACATTAGAAGTCTATCTTTATCAACTTAACACCTATTTGGTGCATTAATTCATTTTTTTCATATTTTTAAAAGAGTTAGAATACTCTTATTTCTAACATCTTCACTAAAAGCTAGATATTTTCATATTTGAGCGTTGTAGGTGGAGGAGGTTGTCCTTGGTGGGGGATAGGGAGGGTTGTTTAAAGTAATCCTTCCTTCCCAGTTTATTTTATTGTACATGAGTAACTCATCAAGCCTTGTTGTTGGGACCCATTTATGAGGTTTTAATGTTTTCTTCCAATAAGCATTCCCTAAGTTTACCTAGGTAGTTACATTATACCTAATTTTAAAGTTTTAGTTATTTTCTATTTCAAGTTATTTGGAAATTGGAAAAAGAATTTGGCATGCAAACAAGACAGTAGGAGATAACCATGTAATATTTTCAATCAAAATAAAGAATGATATAATTGGCCAATGGGATCATTTTTGGAGTTGGCTTAAAATTCTCTAAATTAGAGCTCCCTCACCTACATCACAAGTGAAGTAGGGGAAAGAAAGTGGAATAGTCTTTGAAGATATTTTATGAGATAAACTCCATGAAAGGAGATTATTGAGGAGCTTTTGAGAGAATATTATTAGTGTACAATGTAGCATTTTTTTTATGCTCATTTGTAACCTTCATATTCAGATCTAATATTTATAGTATTTGGTTTGCATTTATAATAATCTTTTACATAATATATAATCTTAGCTATCTTTTAAGCAGGATATGAGTGATTTTCTTGCACTTCTCATGTGGAATGAGAACCCATGTTCCTTTTCAACATGATCTTTCATCTTTCTAACAATTTTAGCCTCTCATTGTAATTAATTTTTTGAAATTGATTTTGAATGAAAATGGTGATATCATATAGGGTTGAAAAGCATGACTAATCAAAGACACAACTTTCCCTTGAGTCATATGCAAAGATTTGGGGATGTTCTATCAAGGTTCAACAATTCTACAAGTTTTCAATTATGAAAAATAACATCCAGAACACTTTTTCTAGATTATTAGAGGGTACAATATTTGGATGGATACATTGAAAAGGGCTTTAGAAACTTGTATGTTCATCATAAAATTTCTAAAGAGGAATTGATTAAAATTGGTGACTCCCACAACTATGAATTTCGTTCACTTGATTTCATCAGTACAACATCAAGACAGAGAATTTTATTTTTTAAATTGATATATTTCCAAAGGTTGGGTACAAATATCTAATTACTATTGCAATTCAAAATCAATCTAACAACTGGAAATTTCTCTCTCTCTCTAAACTCAAAAGATTCAAACTACAAGCACTATCCATTCATTCTCACAAAGGATCGAGGACCTTAATTTAATCTTTCCTCATCAATTTCATTCAACAAAATATGAATCCCCATCATCCATTCACTTATATCCATACCATTGAATTTGAAAGGCTTAAAAAATGAAAAAGCTTTTTGAAAATCAATCTACATATAATCCAACAACAAGCACTCTTTAAATTTTAACTTTCAAAGATATAAAAAAGGGACAACATTGACATAAGACCAAAGATAAAATGAAATTTGTCACTTCCTCTTTTTTATGAAAATATTCTAAAACAAAATAAAAAGTTCAACTGTCAACTGTCAACTGTCCAACCAAAAGCAAAATAAAAAGTTCTTATTCTAAAACAACGCCTTCCCATATCTAATATGCATCATGAATGAATGAATGAATTATTTTAATGAATTCCACCAAACCAAGCAATCTAAGGGACAAAGAACCACAATTTTAAGTTATCTTCAAACTCCTTTCAATGTTAGATATCCTACTATAGATCTTGACTAGGAAGCTGGCAATTTTACTAATCTTAATTTCCTCAAATAAGTCATGCAGGCTACCAACTTTCATGTTGTTTTCATACTGAGTACAAGTACCCTCATATGTTTTCCACTCCATGATAAAGTGTCATTACATCTCCATCACCCCTTACCATAGAATATGCAAGTTCTCTCTTCCCAAAATTATTTTGGTATAGTCCATCTCTTGGTCTCACATCTAAGATGATGCAATCTAGTCCTCAACTATGCAATTAACTTCTTTGGGTATATTCCATCGCTTGGTCTCACATCTAATATGATGAAATCTAGTTCTCAACTATGCAATTAACTTCTTTGGGCATATTCCATCTCTTGGTCTTGCATCTAAGATGATGGTCGTCTTGAATTTTTCTATCACATATTTTTTATTTCCTGATTAGTGTTAGGACACTCATGTAAATTGGCATCCCACTTGCTCAAACATTTGTTATTTTGCTTCACCCAAGTTTTCTTCCTACAACCCAATTCCTCTTCCACAACTATTTTGGGCTAGTTGTGGTTATCCATGTTTTTGAATTTCTTTAAATAACTTAGCAGTCAGGTTATTGTTGATGCCTTCAGCGGGAAAGTTCTTGCTTCATCCAAAAGAATCTCATACGGGACTATGGTTTTCACTTTGAGGCTACTTGTGACTAATTTTTTTTGTATAATTCTTTCTAACTATCTCGAACTACAATTTTACATGTTACTTCCCCAAACTTCGCAACCATAAAGGATAACTAGCATGACTAGAAAACCAAAAAGGGTTTTCTTGGTTTTCCATTCCCATTGATTCAAAGTGAACCGAATAAATCATGCTACCATCATCTCAAAAGCTATAATAAATAAGTAGCACTAGCTATTAGATCAAAAGGGAAATCAATGGCTCTTATTAGTTCCTAAGCTGAAGTTTTTCTAGTCATAATCTTACATAGCACTTGTGCTACTTAATTTTTGATGATTATATCAATGATCCTCGACCTCCAAAGCTCTAAAACTAAGTTTGACATAGTTTGAACAAAACAAATATTTTCACCCATTAGGCTACAAGTTAAATCACTGGCCCTAATTCATATTTTTCCCCTTCATTATTTTGAGAAAGCTTTATCACCATTGATATAAAATTGGATTAAACAACTCAAAAAAAATGAATGTAAAACCTTATTTTGTGAGAGCTCAAGTTTCATAGAAACTTATAAAAGCTTTTTACGAAGGCAACTTGCATTTTTTCATAAAAATATTTATAAAAAAGAAAAGCATCCTATGTGTATGCAAGCATGTAGAAATATATGAAATTTTATTTTGGGATATTTTATCTTCAAATATGCATGGAGTGTTATATATTGTAATCCTTAAGATTTAAGATAAACTCATGGGCATGCAATGACCTGACATCCCACAATAGCCAAAAGTTAGCCACCCACAAAGATTATTAAAGGAGGAACATACTACATAAAAATTATTTAAAGAGCTCCTTCAAAGAGTTTTTTTATAGCCTCTTGAATGAGATAATCTTTTGTAAACTTTTGATATTAGTACATTGAAGCTTTTGTGTTCTTCACTTGATGTCTTGTTTTGTGTTTCCATATGATTTTCATTGTTTTGTATTTCATATGCACGATATTTTGAGTCTATCATCAAAGCCATCTATTTAGTACAAACTAAAGTTTGAAGACTGCATGTTTCACCCTCCAAGCTTGTAATTCTTGAGAATTTTGGGGTAAAGATGCCTAAATCATAAAATTTGACGCCCTTTAAAGGCTATATTGTATTCAAAATTCCCTTTTTATAGGGCTATAATATTTTATTAAATCTTTAATGATTCATATTTTGAAAAAGCTTTTGTTAATTTATTTCCACTCTTGCCACAAAATTTAGTGTGTGAATTCGTTCTTCATATTGTTCACACTAGTCTGATTGAAACATATTGTTGAATTAGAGTTCAGTGATCTCTATAGTTCATTTTGATCTCTCTTTCCACTTTCATTATATTTTATAATAAAAATAATTATATTTAAATTTCATCCCCCAATTGAGAATGCTACTAAGGCTAAGTTCCAAATTTATTTAGATCTCAACTCTTTAAAAGACTAATAAAAATACAAACCAAAGCACTACATAGAAAAATGGATTGCCCCCTTAGGTGAAAACAATTATCCTAATGAAAGGAGACATTTTATCTCCATAGATACCCTGAGGTTAATATGCAAGAAGTGCTAACTTAGGGGGAAACAAGAAAGTTGATTTCTTCTCCACCTAGCCAACTTTGGATTTCATGGGGTGATTGTGTGGTTCTCATTGACTTTTATGAAGCCACTAGTAGTATTTTGGTTCTCAAATGAGCCATTTTTGGTTCATGTTGGATCTTAGTAGTTCTTGAATATAATCCCATGGTTCTTGGCACACCAATTTAGGTTGAGGATTGAAGCTTCATACGATTGTGTGGAATTTAAAATGGACATTCATGAGAATAATATGTTGATTACAAATTTGATCTTTGAGTGTAGTGGGACACACTCTAAAATGAATTGGATCCACTAGTTTTGGATTTTCTCCTTGTGAAGTAATTATGATTTTTTTTCTAGGTGATTGTGCAATTATGAAGTTGACCTAGGAGACGCTACAGTCAGGGCAACTTTCAGAGATTGAGCTGCAACTACAAAATATGCACAAATAAGATTGTGTACCATTTGGGTTTCATAAGTTTCTCTTAAGGAAGGTTGTTTGTGTAATGCCACACTTTGTGTACCCTCCAATTACAAGGATATGCAAGTGCACATTTGCATGTTTATGATAAACCTGCTTTGCTCGATCCCTTGGGTCAAAAAATGTGAATGTGTCATATGATGCTTAGTATTAGCATTTTTTTTAGACCCTTGAGGCACTAAATTACGACGTCCCTAAGATTTTTTCTCATCATACCCAGTTTGCTACAAGTTTGAGGTGCCTTAGGATTTGAATTAATTTGGGCTTATCTTGGCATGGTAGAATCATTGTGGACCACTTATTGTATAAAAATAATCCAATATTTCTGATAAAAATCTAAGGTTAGGTGACTTAATGGGTATGAATACATGAGAATTATACATCATTTAGATCATCTTGATCTATTTTGATATAGTAATTAATATGGTAGAATTTATGTGCCATCCATATCTAGTTTTATACTTATTATGTGTTATGTTTGCAACTTTGTAATATTGCCTTATGAATTCAAACAATCTTAAGGAATAAAGTAACCCTATTTTTAATCATAGTACAATAGTCAACAAGAAGTTAAACATTCAACTTATCTTCAGTTCTTATAAGTATAAGACCATCCAACAAACAATATCAAAACAATAGGTTAATTCAACATTTCTTTAGTAGCCCATGTTCATTGGATAGGTAGAAAATGAATTTTGATGGAGCAACTAGGAAAAATCCTAGCCTCTTGGTCACGGGTTCAAATTCCCTCGAGTGGCACTGAGGGAGGGATTATTGGACTAATTTCTAGCATCTCCCTTTAGATTCAGGACATGGACTAACCGCCTCTCATGGATTTGTTTATCTTTGTCATTTGTATTGGGTGTTAACAAATTGATCTTTTGGTGCAACAACAAATGTGTTCCAACACCATCTTCTTTTTAAAGGTTCATTCTAGTTAATCTTCCGCACTATGAACAAATTATAATGGATGCATGCATGAGGTTGGCTACAATAAGGACATAAATGGCCTTTCTTGGGTTTGTTAGAGAAAAGAAAATAAAGAAATATTTAAGGCCAAAGCATAATGACCTTTCTTGGGGTTGTTACAACAAAATAAATGAAGAAATATTTAAGGCTAAAGCATATATAATCATCTACACTATTCAATGGCTCTTGGAGTTTCTACTAACAGACAACCACTACAAAGTAAATACTAAAATTTTGTCAATGTTTGTGAGGGTTCTTCTCAAGCTAGAGGGGTAAAAGGATGTGGTACATGTGCTTACATAAGCCCTTGTCAAGTATAATTTTTTGGGTCTGTTTGAATATATTCTAAAAAACACAGTGCAAGGGAAAGGCTTCCCACCACAAAATGGTCCTTCAATGGTGATGTACAGAGTTGTAATGGGACTGTGGGTCCCTTTAACCACAAGCAATGACAAGAAGAGAAATAGAAAGAATAAATCCAGCGATGGTCTCAAGTTCCTAAAAGGTGTTACAAGATTATAGCCCCAAGGGATTTGAATTGGGATTTTGCATTAGAGGAGAAGACTTCAAATTCTAAACAAAGGATACTGGTTGGTAACAAAGTGTTGAATTAAGGCCTTAGTTTCTAGATAAATGATATGATTTTTAGCTACGTTTAATGTTCTAGATAGATGTGAGCCATTGTAATGTCCTATGCCTAAAGGGTTGAACCCCGAAAGATGTAACCCATCATGTTGATAGGCATGCACCTAATAACCAAATGGTGGGGCTCCATTGCTATGTGTCCATTGTGCTCATGACTTCTATGGTTTCACCTCCAAGGTTGATGGGACGCAAACCTCGCCCTTAACACCCTGGGTAGCCACCTTCACCACCAGATGGTTCTTTTGGTGTAGTGGTTGGGACTTTGTGGTATTAGAGACAAGGTCTCAAGGTTGAACCCCATGAAGCATGGTGTGCTATAATTCCCCTTGTGTGAAGGGCTAAACCTCGTCAGATGTAACTTGTCATACTAATAGGCATGTAGTTGAGCCCTAGTGGTGAGGGTGGCTACCCCAGATGTTAAGGGTGAGGTTTGTGTCCCACCATCCTTGAAGGTGAAGGCATAAAATCCACAAGCACATCGGACACATGTTCATGGAGCCCCACCATCTAGTTACCAGGTACACGCCTATCAGCATAACATGTTACATCCACTAGGGTTTAGCCCTTCACGCACAAGACATTACAACCACTTATATGAATCAAATTATAAAATATAAAGCAAAGTAGTATAAGAACCCTTCTATGGAATTTTGTGTGAAATATCTTATTCGATCATGAGAAGCAATAATGCATTCATAATGTACCTGGTTTTTGTTATATTAATATAAATGGGACTAGCCCCCTAGGCTACAATCCATCAACCAAAAAGAATACAACACTGCTCTATTCAACAAACCAATCTTTGGACAAATATAGCAATCCCTTATTTAATGCAACAACCCTTGGTCAACTTATTAGTAAATATGGGAAGCAAAGGTCAAGAAATCAATCAATGCACTCCATGTCACTATAAGTTGTGTTGATGTCAATAGTGCAGTCTACCCATAATACTTTTTTATTGTCTTGATCTTCCTTGCTGGTATATTTAGTTATATTTATGTGTATTTTAGCTATTTAAAGAGGAATTTTGTGGTTGACATGAACAAGTTTAGCCAAAGGTGTAACTAGTGCTAGGTTGGCCAAAAGACAAGTAAAAAAATATTTATATTTGAATAAGAAAGATTTCATAGATAATGAAATGATTGTTTCATAATGAAGTTGCAAACATAAATGATGTTACAATAAATCAATATAGGTCTAAAATTTAAGTTAGACTTGAGACAGAAAAAAGTATAACAAAATTTTCAATCATCAAAAAGCACATAAAGTTTTAAAATTATAAAACATGCATAAAATTGGATTTATAGAGGTAATAGATATTTTTCCCTTCATTTATAGATAAAAACAAGTTCAATTCACATCATAGTGTCATGAGATTATAAATTACATATCTATATTAATATTGTACAAATTTCATTTATGGACAAAGTGGACCCAAAACAAAATTTATTTTTTCCTTTCTAAAACCATAGCAGGGATTTGGGATCAGTAGGCCCCAAATAGGTGAAGGAGCATTGACCCTCACAAGGGTGTTGAGGTAGAGCCCCAAGCAAGGTCAAGGGGCACTGCCAGTTGTAGTTCTACCCCCAATAGGAGAAAATTTGGGGGTAACACCCAAAGTGCATACCATGTTGCAATGTAAGGCAAGGTCAAGGTGCGGAGCCCCTACCATCAAGCCCAAACTAAGGCCTTTAAGACCACACAAATCTTCATGATGCATGTCATTTTTTAAATAAAACTGAAAAACTCTCTACAATCGATCAATCCTCATCCAAAGCACACACATGCACTTGAAAACAATTGAATTTTCTCAATACACCCAAAGAATAAAAGCTCAAATGAAAGGGTGGGAGCATAAAACATTTTTTTAACAGTTTATAGTGGTTTTTTCTCTTTTTAAGGTAGTCGAGTTTTACCCTCAAACTCACCAAGTTTACCAGTGAGTACTCACATCAAGTTTACTAGTGAGTATTTTAATATTAACTCCCCCATCTTGCTATCCCTAAAATCCAAGAAATTTTTTGCATGCATCTTGTTGTCCCCAAAAATCAAAGAAACATTGTATTTAATGTTTATAAAAAGCATCAAATTAAACAAAATATCAACCAATAATTTCGTCATCTAAGCCACTATTTCCCACAGTTACATCTTCACCAATAGTGTTCTCTAGCATCAAGGGACTTGAAGGAACCTTGCAATTGACTTCATACATAGGCCAAAAAGAAGCAGGAGAACCATCAACATTAGCAACTAGAAGAAACTCATAGTCGCCATCCCCTTCATTGAATGCAATATCATCTTCCACAATCTGAGTTGACCCAAAACCAACATCTTATTGATGCTCAAAGTAATAGTTTTTAAAACTATTCCACCCTTCTTCATCCATCTGAACCTCGTATTAGTCAAGATCATGCTTAGTATGATCCAAAAAGAGCAACTCTTGGGAATCTCCCTATACTTAACAACTAATCATGGTAAATAGTCATGGAGACCTTATCATCAAAATTTCTTAGTTTATTCAGTGACACGATAAGTTATAGTTCAATATTGAGCACTCAAGAAAACTAGAAGTACCCTCCTATTACTTTGGAACACATCTACCTTCCTATATTTCATAAAAACCAAAGAACCTCAGTGGGCATGACCAACCATAACTTACTATAAAATTTGTTCACATGTCTATCACAACTACTAAACCCAAACAACACATGATACCATTTAAAAACATTCTTTGTGAAAACTTAGTCCAAGCAATCAAAAACGTGCTTTCTAATCAAATTGAAGATAAAGACATTAAATGAAAACATGAATAGGAGACTCAACAATATTGCATAAAAAGCAAAGATAATATAAAATCCACATAAACTAATAGTGGTACCCACAACCAAATTTTGATGAAGCATCAACCATCTAAAATGCTTTTTCAGGGATTCAAGATGAGAATACCAAATAATAAAAATCTATCCAACCATCTTTCATTAATATGAGCTAATGACCACTTTGGTTGAGCTTTATGGGAAAATCTTTGGAAAAGGAGAATTTATCTCACAACTACCTAGATGAGATATCTAACAAAGGAGGATAGTTAACCCACCTCAAATTATCCCAATTTAAGTGTCAAAATTGTGCCTGATAGCAGAAGTAAAAGTCTTTAAAGCATCATAAAGTAGAGAGTAAATCCTTCCATAAGACTAGTAATTTCAAAACCAACTTCAAAAATGGCAACAAGCGATTTCACATCGGTAAAAAATATTAGCATAAGTCTTAATACCTTTATCAAACCATCATCTAGTATGGAAACTTGTAATATTAGCTAAAGGCTAATTCCTATAGGTCAAATTCCACCAAATAGACTTGAAAGTATGGCAACAAGTACTAGACCAAGAGAAAAAATATTATCCTACCACAAAATGTTTGTCACATTCCCAGGCCCTACAAATCAAAACAAAAAAAAGACAAACCCTATTGGATTTACAACTAATTTATTGAGTCTTTCATATTTTACCTGGGTATGCGTGTGCGTACAGTTCGAGTATAGGTTCAGTTCAAGTTAGTCCTTGGTTTCAGCTAGGGTACGACCCATGCACCTAGGTTTTCTATGGGTTCTTTTGTGAAGGACCCACAAATAACCTAAGCACCAGGGAAATACCCTGGGCATACCCAAGAAGAGCCCCACATTCTAAGAAGAGAAGAACAACATCAATTACAAATTTGGTCTATGAAAGGAGTATGACACCATCAATTACTAAATATGATATTGTTTTCTAGTGAATTCCAATATAAATTTTATATCATCTTGGAAAACTAGGAACTTATAACTAGGTTGTTTAAAAAAAATTAGGGCTATTGTTTCCAATTGAACATGTGTAGATAGCATTAATTGATCCTCATGAATACATCATTCCATCATTTACTCTCTCATTTGACCAGCACTATTGTAGGAGGGGGAAAAATACAATGTTTAGGTTAAACTCTAAATTTGACATCATTTGTGAATTAACACACCAAATCTTCAACATTGACCCTCTACACTTGCATTGACCCTTGATAGAAGATTAATCTTTACTTGGTAAAGGTTATTCTTTAATTGTAATTATTTATTTTTTAATTCCTTTCTATACGCCTCCTTAAGAGGTTCTTGACAACTCACACACACATAGATGAATGGTGTCATTTATTGAGTTGGGAGTTACTTTCCAATTCTAAATCCTCTTCTTAGCTCTATATATTGAGGTGCCTCTCCTCTCATTCTTCATTCAAGAAAGCAAGCTTAAGGCTTAAGTGCTCTCTCTCTCTCTCTCTCTATATATATATATATATATCATTCTTAGGCATTTTTCCTCCATTCATAATATTAGGGTTCTTTCTTGTTTTTTCCCCTTATCAAATTTTTGTGTCTCCTTTGCATTTGGTGGTGCTTAGTTAGGCTAATCTCTCTTTAGTAATATTTTTCCTTCAAACAATGCTCATTGATTAGTTCTTTCCTTTGCTCAATTTATTTTTCCTTTCATGGTATCAAAGCTTTGGTATTACTAATCTTGTGTGAGCTACATTGTTGAAGGTTTACCAAGTTTTAAAGGCACACCATTGGAGGCACTCAAAGAGAGAAGGAGAAGAGCCAAAATCCTAATATTGCTTCTTGTTCAATAATATTTTTTTCTAACCCTTGTGTAGGATTTTTAAATATCTCTGTTGATTAAAATTGTTGTTTCCTTTAGCCACCTACCTGTAAATACCTTTGTTTCCTCTCCTTAAAATCATAGCTCCTTCATGCCCCCATTAGCTCAACCAAACCACATGTTGCTCTTTAATCTCCTCAAGCTCATTTTAAATTCTCTGCCCACCCATTTATTTTTACCCTTTCCCATTCTTTTCTAAAAGAATATGTTTTTTAATCTTTAAAAAGAAAGAGTTTTTTAGAAAATTTTAAAAAGGGGTTTCAACATATGAGGGTTTGATGGAGAACAAGTTTCTCATGGGTGTTCCAACCGAGGAGGCTCTGTGTTCGAGATGCGGACTCAAAATGGCTCTATGCCATTAAGGAAGTATTTTTCCCTTCCGTAAGATCTCCTTCTACAACCTATATAGTTTTCATTCAATGTGCTTGTTTTTATTGTTCACAACAAGTGGCCAAACTGTGTTTCTCCCATTTTTCTTTTGGTATGTTGTATTTTCTTCTATTTTGGTAAATACCTAGTAGAGGAATGCCTCCTAGTGTGGACCAAGCACCATCAATGGGTGAGGGAAGGCTAGAGACCAAAAAGACCCCAGATGGTCTGCAAAAATGCATAGAAGGTGAGGCGTCAAAAATGGTTAATGGTGCCAAATCCTTCAAGGAAGTTGTTACCGAAAATGAAAGGAGCAATGTTCTTGTGACGGCTTCCTTCATCGTAGTCAACAATAGTAGGGCATAAGGCACTCAAATCTCAGAGGCTAGAGGAGGTAAGGTCTCTTCCACAAACCCTAGGGTAGATTCCTTTATCCGAAATGAGGATATGGTAAAGGTTCTTGATAATGAGGAGAAAATACTTAAAAATACTGCAATTTGTTTTGTTGCTTTAGACTGTAATAAAACTCCCTCAAGAAAATTCTTTGATGACTGGCTAATGAATATATAGAATAAAAAAATGGGAATTCAACACTGATTCTATAGATTAATTCAAAAAGGCATTTTTTTGATATTTTTTAGAGATAAAGAAATGCAAAAAAAGGCCACTAACAAGGAATATTGGTCAGTTAGAAATGCTATGTTTAGGGTGGTTACTTGGTCACCGAATGTCTTAAATGAGGAAATCGTAGCCTTATCTTACCCAAGATGGATAAACATTAAGAATTTTCCCCTTGTACTTTGGAGGTTTATCCCACAACTCCTCTCACATTATGGAAGAACCATTAGGGTTGAGGAAACAAAAAAAGCTCTCCTTGATATGGACGCTCGTGCCCTACTAGCTATCACCCTTGGGGTGGAAATTTTGGATGAAATTGAACTAGAAATAGAAAATGAAATTCTAAACTGTAAGATAAAAATATTAGGAGGTGCCAACATATGCTTCCTTTGCAAAAAAGAAGGGCATAGAAGGAAAAACTGCTCGATCCTAAAAAATAGCATTGTGGGGAGGGCTAAAGTGAAAGATCCTAACTAGAATAAGAAGCTAATCCCTAATGCTAATGAGTTGGGGGTGGGCTCAAACCTGGAAATTGGTCAAGAATTTGAAAACCCTAAACCTATGGGGGCAGAGATCCTTATGGAAGCCACTTGAGCCCCACCCCAAGATTTGAGGGTGGATAACCCTTCTGATCTCATGATAGCCAGAGAAGAACAAATGGTGATCATTAAAAATTCCCCAATTCAAGGGATGTCAAAGATTGAAAATAAAAGCAATGAAGATAGGTAAGATGTAAAATCAAACCCAAATGCAGGTATGGGGATCAATCCCCCAATAAAAATTATTCTCGAGGACAACCAAAGAAGGGATGGCCACCTCTCCCTTGGGGGTAAGCTAAGCACACCAGAAATGGTCATGCAGCAGATGAGAGAATAGATAGAAAAAAATAAAAAGATAATGAGGAACCTAAGGAAGCATAGTTGTAATACTAAAGAAGAAAAGAAGGCTCAAACCCTGAAAAATTATCTAATTCTTACAAATACCTCTAACATGGAGGTTCACCCAAGGAATGATAAGGTAAAAGATTTCCAAGATGTAGATTATAAAAGTTTAAAGTTAGTCCCTACCCATGGGGCAGCCTATAAATATTTTGAATCTGGTAAAACTTATATTACTCCTATTATGGATGGGGATACCCCCCCCTTTGCTAATGATAGGACCAGGAGATGAAACTACCTCCCCTTGTAAGGTCGTGAACAAGGAGGGAATTTCCACCCATTGTAGCAGTAGGATAATTAACATTAAAAGGTTTGAACTGGATAAGCAAAAGGGGGCTAATAAAAAAGATAAACAAAAGGGGGCCTTTGACCTTTGAGATTTCAAGCCTTTAAACCAAGACACCCTACAATTTTTCCAAGAATATTTAAACAGCTTGAACCTAGAAGGAGATGTTGCAACCCTAGCCAATGATGAAGGCACAATGGGGAAATGTAGCTAGGGGGGATGTACTACCACACCCCAACCAATGGAAGGTGAGAAAGAAGAGGAAGAAGGAAGCAACCCGATGAGTAAAATGCTTAAACAAAAGAGGGGAAGAAGGAAGAAGTAGAAGGAGGACACAATCCCCTACCAAAAAAGTAAGTTGGGAAAGACAACCCTCCTTAAGTGCTTTGAATCCTTTAGGAGCTTGAATGATGGGCCCCAAATAATAGAATCAGATGACTCTTAATTGCTTGTCTTGGAACATTAGGGGACTTGAGTCCCCAGATAGGAAGTATAATATAAGGAGATTCTTAAACCAAGTGAAGCAAAAGGATATTGTGATGCTCCAAGAGCTCAAAGTAGTAAGCTTCTAGCTTGAGACAAGCCTGAACTTTATCTGGAAAGATTCAACCCATTTTTCTATGAAACATGAAAAAGAGAAAGGAGGTATTGTGATACTAGTTGCAAATAAGTGGGCCAAATGGGTTACTAATCAGGGCCTATCTCCATGTAATAGAGCTGTGTGGATATTGATTGAAAAAGATGACCTTAAATTTGGTATATGTTTAGTGTACACCCCTAATGACTATAGGAAAAGGTGTATGTTATGGGATTGGCTAAGTGAACTATAGGACGTCCCTTGGATTATTGGAGGAGACTTCAATATGATAGAAAGCACATAGGACAAGTCTGGTGGGAGTGATATGGGCTAGAAAGGCAATGAGGAATTCTTCTGGTTTAAAATGAAAAATAAACTCTAGCTCTTTGACCCCATAGAAGGACTAAGAAAAGAAAAGTATATGGTTCACATGGTGCAACTTCCAAAAGGGGGAGAGAAGAATATACAACAGATTGGATAGATTCTATGCAAATAAGGAAGCATTTCAGTTTGATAAAGTGGATGAGTCTAATACTAGGGTCAAAGTGACTCCTTGGACCCTCTCAGACCACCACCCAGTCTCGATCAAAATAACACTGGAAAAATACCAACCTACCACCATGAAAAAAGTGGAAAAATTCTTGTTGAATACAAATTTGTTGGAGAATGAGGATTGTTGTGACACCATTTTTACAGTTAAAGAGATTAACAAATGGGTACATAAGGGGCTTTCGTACATTGAAAGATGGAATAACAATGTGGAATCCTAGAAGAAAATCTTCCAAACAATCAAACAAAATAAGGCAAAGGACCTAAGGAAAAGAGAGGGCTTACTACATGAGAACCTCCAAGTGGCTGAAACTTACCTACACGACAACCCAAAAAATACAATCCTAAATGAGGTGCTAGTATCTGTGAAGGGGGAGCTAAGGAAATTTTAGATGTTAAAGGACCAAGGCCTCAAAAATTGAGCAAGGCTAAATTGGGCCACTCAAGGGGATAGAGGTTCAAAATTCTTTTTTAAATGTCAAAAAGAAAAAGAAGAAAAACAGAAGGTTAATGTGATTTGGCATAATGACAGCCTGAGCAAAGATCTCAAGGTTATCTAAAATAGCTTTCTCCAAGTCTACAAAGATCTTCTTACTTCATAAGGAAATAATGAAAAAATTCAAAAGGCAAGAGATGATTGCAGGAAACTAATTCCAAAGAAGTTGTTCGAACAAGATGCTAGCCTACTAGATAGGCACCTCTCCTTGGATGAGGTCAAGGCAGCAATCTTGGCACTAAACAATGATAATGCCCTAGGGGTGGATGGAATCCCCATTGAATTCTATAAAAAGAACATAGATTGGGTGAGTGAGGAGCTCCTCAATGTATACACAAAAGCAACTGAGGTGGGCTCTCTAGGCAGCAAAATTAATACAGGCATTATAAAATTAATCCCTAAAGAGGGAGACAAGGCCCTTGTCAAAAATTGGAGACCCATAACTTTGTTGAATGTCTCTTAAATTTTTTTTGCAAAGGCTATATCAATAAGGTTGGTAGGACTGCTTCCAAATATAATTAACAACACACAAATAGGCTTTATCAAAGGGAGATACATCCTTGAGAACCTCCTAACAAGTTGGGAGGCAATGGAATGGGCTAGAATGTTAGGGAAAAATATGGGAATGCTCCTTGTGGAATTTGAAAAGGCATATGATAGGATTGAGGGTCCATTCATAATGATGGTCCTTGAAGCTTTTGGGTT
>VDFB02114681.1:0-45033 GCA_007258455.2 Sequoia sempervirens | reverse complement strand
AAACAACAAAATAGGGAAAAACAAAGTATTTACAAGAACATGTGAAAGCGATGGAAAAACTATCTAATGTGCCAAAACAATGCTTCAAGAAGGCTTCTTTACATGCTAGAAAAACAACAAAATGCCTTGTTCAACACATTTAGCAGCTGTCACACGAGCAAGAACAGAAAAAATAGAACTTTCACACAAAAATCACTGTCTTTTTATTAACTGCATATAACTTCCAGAGTTCCTAATGTTTTCCAACCCTCAAACAGGTCGAGAGTTACCTTTAATTAATCTTGGAAACAGTTAGGTTTCCTTTTTCGAGCTTAAGAACAACCAAAAGCTTAGCGTTGTAAAACACAGTGTGTTTTGCAACCTTGGTCTATTGCTTAGGAAACAACCAAACATAAGCTTCCTAAATTTATTAACTTTACCACTTCTAACCGAAGAAGCAAAGGTCCTCAACCATAAACAAGATGATCCACAAGACCTTACATACACAACAAAATGAACCTTAACCAAAAACTTCAGTAAAGCTTAAACCTTGCTAGGTGCTCCAACTTTGCCATGCTCCAACTTTGCCAGGTGCTCCTGCACCATTCTCCCCCTCTCAGCCCAAACAACTAAGGAGAGGAAGGAGTGATCAATGTTAGGTCAATGCCAAGTTTCTTGAACTGATCTTCCTGTATCCAAGTGGCTTCTGATTCTGGTTTGCTCTTCCACTTGACAAGGTGCTCCATGTACACCTTATGTCTGGTAGCTTTTTTCACTCTGGACTGCAAGATCTTCTCTGCCTGAAGCTTGTCTTGTTGAGGAAGGGTGACATTACTGATGTCTTTGAAGATTTCATTTTGTATCAAGTTAGATATTCCAATTTCTCTATCGGGTGGTTTGAAAACCCTTAAAATCAGGGTTTTGGGTGAAAAATGTATATTTCTTCCATTCCCACGTAAAATTGCTAAATCTCAGTGGGATGGAAGATATAAGGCTGTACTATCATGTCCTTAATGTTTTGGAGAACGAAAGAATCATTGTTGGAAGTTGTACATGAATTTTGACATCTCTATGTGGCAAGCATAATTGACAAGCAAAAAAAAAGAGTTTTTGCTTGATTTTGAAGAATCTATTTAAGAGGCACTTAGGAATGGTGGAAATAGGTGTGGAGAGAATGTAAGAGTATAAATTTTGGATTTGGGGTGAAGGGGAGAGCCTAGATAGTCAATAGATAGTCAAGACCTAGGTGTAGGTATGTGAATTAGGCCTTTTGGAGTAGCAGTAGAAAGGGCCATTGTGAGTGATGTTTTGACAGTCAAGAGGAAGGGTTTTGGAACCTTGTAGGGGTCCATATTAGGGGTCTAAATCCATAGGTTTTGTGTCTTAATAGTATTCCTTGTGTTTTTTATTTTGACTGTCCTACCGGGCAAGGGCTGCAAGCCTTAAGAGAGAGTCAGGTCTAAGTCACCATAGTGATGGGAGTTTGTTGAAACCTAAGTGCTAGAGGGTTGTTAAACCTTTTTTTGACTTAATGATACATGATACAAATGTTTTCAAGATTTTTGAGTGGTCTGAGTTGTCAACCATAGGTGTGTGGGGTTGATCTCTTAAATAATAGTGGAGTTTAGGACTCCTCATAAGAGTATTTGAGAGAAGCATTCAGTGGAGTGACTTTTCCATTTGTGATTGTGATTTTTCCTTCCCTGCCACTCTGCATCATTTCTAAAGCTTATGCAGGATATTTCCATGGTGTTTGTGGTAGTGGCAAGAGTATTTAAGGTTTGTAAGTACCTTATGCAATAAACCCTCCTTTGTAGGGCTTGATTTGTGCATAGAATAAGCTTAGTCAATAAACATGATGTGAGTAATGTCTTGGAAGTTAGATGAAATGATTGAGGTGTAAATGGTTGATTGTAGTATCTTGGTCTTGAGGAACTAGTTGGTAAAAGTTAAAATTTGGTGAGTTGTTTAAGGAATTGAAAGATTCAGAGCTCTTTATCAGGTTTTTGCTTTGAATTCAAATAAATTGATGATGACAAAGGTGTGTTAGGATCTGATGGATATAGGTTGTAACATGAAATATTGGTTTTTGGTTATTTTTCCTAGGTAAAGAAAATTGAGTGGAAGGGTGCGTTGGTGAATGATGAAAGAGTGGATTGTTTAGTGACTCTAATTAGGCTTCTTGTGCATGGATCAATCATTTTTGCTAATAAATAAGATGTTTGAAGCTTGAGGATGATAAGAAGAAGTATTGAAATGAGTTGGCTTGTTCTTGCCTTGTGGTTTACAAATGAAACAATGTTATTTTTTATGAAAAGAGAAAGAAATTTTAGTTGCTTATTCAATTTGATCTTCCCCTGATTCAATTGGGTCAGATGTTGGTGCAGGAGCACCTAGGTCATCAAATACTTTTCAATTTTGCAAAAGGGATGAGTGTTCAAATATGTATTGAGTCAATCACAAAAGGTCATGGAAAAATGATGTAAAGCATGTTCAAGGTCATATGAGGTCTTATTTGAATGTATTTAAGGTTATGGGTAAGTTCTAGGTGGTCAAAGTGGGAAAATGCAAACAATGCAATAATGTAATATTGTTAAAATTTGTTAAATTGACAAAAACAAGGAAATTAGGCATATTAAGGGTTAAAAGGGGTAGTTTCAACTGATGGAAAGACAATTATGGAAAAGGAAATATATTTAAAAGGCATGTAAAGGCAAGAAAAAGCAAAAGTTTGTGTTGTAATTAGATTTTGAAATAAAAATTCCTTGTTTTTGAGTTTGCAACATTACTCCATTGTTTTGTTTTCTCGTGTTGGTAATTTAGGAACACCCAAAGTTAAATAATAGTGTGAATACATGTAAAGAGGAGTTAGTTTCCAATTTCAAGAGTTGGACTTGGTTAGTTTCAGGAAACAAAAGAATAAGTGGCAGTTTTCAGTGCCCGACAGAGTCCTTTTAGAAGCAAGTTTGAGAGTCCAATAGGGTTTTTCTTCACTACTCCACCAATGTAGGTCAAGTAAATTGGTGGAGTAGGTTAATGTTAGGATTTTTTGAATGTTTTAATGATTGTAAGTGCAGGGAAAAGCAAGAATACCATGGTGGAGTTGCTGCTACACTAGAAAATAAAGGATTTTCCTACACAAAGTGATGGTACAGTCATGGGTCATGAATAAATAAAGATTGTAGAGGCTTGGAAATGATGTAGAAGGTCTTGGTAGACATAAAAAATCATGTTCTAGGTGGTGTCCAGAGAAATAGAGGTTTGCAAGAGTATTTTTCACAAAACCCTCCTTGATTTGTGCTTTTACACCCTATAAACAAGGGTTTATTGGATCATAACATTTTCATGGTTTTCAATCCCTATAAATGGTGAAATATTGAGTTATAAGACATGCTCGAGGACTGATTTGAGGTTTTGAGTGATTTTGGAATGGTTTTGAAGGGGTCTCCTTTGTAAAATAGGCCCAATCTACTAGCCTTTCGTCAGAGGACAATCTGAAATTTGATGATTTTCTTTATGTGAAACATCTAAGAACTTTGATATGTTGTGATGTGCTGGAAAGTGTTTCTAAATGTGCATTGAGTTTTTAATAAGCTTTGAGATAGGAATGTAACTACCTGATTCAATGGTTGACAAACCTACTAGAGGAATATGATATTGTCTGATCAAAACAAAGATGTTTGTTTAAACAGTGGAAAGGATGATATTGAGTGCTTGGTTACTATCAAAATAATGATATGATTGATGTTACTAAATTTGGTTAAGGTGTATAAGATAGGTTTGGTGACTTTGATGGTTGGATGGGTGAGTATTATGAATCCTTTTGAGCAAATTGGTGATTAACCACAAGATGATAATCAACATTTTTTTGTAGCAGGAGTTTGTAACCTGTAAATAGACTACTACAGTCAAAATATGGTGAGTACAGTGCTTGATAATGGACTGATAATAGTGAGGTATGGTTTAGTTGATTTGTTGCCTTGGTGAATAAATAAAAAGGATGAATTGTTCAAGTGTCAATAATCAGGTTTATGTTGTTTTTATGGTGGTTGAGAATGATGTGAATCTAATTGATTAAGTCAAAGTTTTCTTTAATATGTTTTTTTCTTTGAATGATTCAATTGGAATACTGATAAGTGGAATGATGAATGATGGCCTATGGAATGCCTAAGAGAATTTGAGTGGATTTCGGTTGAATGAAAAGTAGATTTTTGATGAAATTATATTTGATCTTCTCCTGATTCTATTTGGGATTGAAATCCCTTGAAGAAATGATGTTGATGGTGTTTGTTGGATGCTTTGCATCAGATGTACCTTGATGATTGCGTGTTTTGATATGATGCTCGCATCACTAATTTGCCTTGTCTATGTTATTGCTTACTATTATGGTTTCATAGATTTTTTCCAAGCATCCATAGTTTGTCATGCTGGTACACCTTTGCAAGCACATGCCTCCATGTGAAGTAATTGCATCATGCTGCTTATGTTGACTTTCTAAACAACTATATTATATAGTTGAAGTTTTGTCAGCTACCAACATCTAGTTATTAGTTGTGGAATTTGAAGTAATGCTTTGAGTTTGAATGATGTGTAATGCAACGTAACCAACAATATGAATATAAACTACACAAATCTATTAAGTAGAATTCATTAGTTAAGTTTGCTTTATTCTATTACCTCTTTGTACGTTTGAGTAAATCCACCGAGACTAGGAAGTGTTTGCTTGAAACCTCCAATATTAGCCTATTCAACATCCAAAATCACATATTAAAATACCATTCATAAAACAATGCTATTAACATGTAATAAATTTATAATTGTTTACTAGTTACATACCCCACTAATAGGTGTACCGTAGAAATAAGTAGGTGGAGGACCGGTGTATCCAGTCTCAACACTGTGACCCTGCAATTTTATTAAAATAATAAAACTAAATTAGTTAATCTTGAATTTCAGAATCAAAAATTTAATAAATTAAATTCAATGAACATGCTGACTTTTACCTAACTATCAATTCCACATGCATGATGCAAAATGTTAGCTGTCCTCTCCATCCCCATAGCAGCATACGAATCCTGTGTAGCAGCATACAAATCATGCGTAGCAGCATATAGATCCTGCGTAGCAGTCTCCTGAGTGTCGGTGGGGTCATATGAACAAGTTGCCCCACAAGATTGACACACATGGGTTCAAAAGCCATCACCTAAAGACTCCCTTGGATTGTGCTATACAATAGGGCTAGTATGATAGATGAAACTCTGGTTCAAAGTGTTGATCACTTGCAATGTCTCTACGTTGGCACCCTCCTTTGCAACGACAGGCATAACAATGTGCTCATGAGGTGGCCTAGCGAGAGGTCATCTCCCTTGCTGCACAGGATCCAGCTGTGCACCGGACCTATCTTGAGCTGACCCCCCACCTCTCCCCTGGAACTCCCTCATATCAAAATAATTTGGGATTTGGTTCAATATGAACTCACCGTATAGTTTCCTAAGAAAATATTGGGGGACTTCACAATTTTTGCATGGTGGGTAATCAAAGACCAAGTGCCACCTATCATAAAAATGGTTCCTAATCTCTTGGTGGTGGCACCAATGAATAGGAAACCTCTTCACATTGAGGCTAAGATTTTGATTTGTTCTAAGGTTAGTGAATAAAGAGCACAAATCACCTTTAATAATTTTTAAATCTTTTACTTGTTTATATGATAGTTTATCTGCATAATATGCCCTAGTTGCCTGCTTCCTATCTTTCCATCCCGTTATTTGTTGGGTTATTGAATCTACATTTTTTAACATCTCTTTCATTGAATTTGCTAGTTTCATTCTTTTCGCGGTTGAAGCATTTGGATCACTCAACCTACAAATAAGATCCTCAATTTGTTTTTTGTTGTTCTCAATTTCACTCCTCAATTTTTGTTGAGTGTCAGGAGGGTGTTGAGTGATTGGTGGGGGAGGTTGATTTTGTTGAGGAGGATTTTCCTATTCTTGTTGTTGAGGATTTTGAGGATTTGCAGGATCATTTGCACCTCCTACAATTTAAAAAAAAAAATCAAATCTAACCTAAAACAAAAAAAATCAACTTGAAACTAAGAAATTCAAAACAAATAGAAAACAATACTTACCTCCTACACCTCTTCATCGTCGTGGTGCCATCTTTGCAAAGGAAAAGCAACTATTGTTGATGAATTTTGTAGAATGCCTCCTCCTAGAACGCGAGCGTGAAAATGAGGGTTTTGGCCATGGGCAGAGCAAAAAAACATACAAGAGAAAATGAATAGCATTCACTTTTTTTTTTGCTTTTAAAATGACATAACGCGAGCGCATTATAACACGCTCATGTTATGTCATTTTCAATTTTTTTTTGGAGTTGGCCACAAAAGTGTAACCCAACTTCATGCACCCGCCCACCCATCCATGTTCATCACAAATTTTTGGAGAATCTTCCCATGTATCTATCTTGAGCTCCTCCACTCTCTTATGTTGTGGTAAATATTTAACTCTTTATGTAGTTTCATCAACTTCATCAACATTCATTAGATGTCTTCAAAATTTCCATGGGGTATTTTAGATAAGGTACAACCTGAATAAAATTCTTTATATCCTTTTCATATAAAATATGTTCTAAAAAGTTTTAGAAGTCCCCATTTGTCTAAATATTTAACTCTTAATGTAGTTTCATCAAATTCATAATATTTGTTGGATGTCTTCAAAATTTACATGGTTTATTTTAGATAAGGTAGCATGGATATACTCCCTTATATCCTTTGTGTATAAAACATGTACTAGAATATTTAAAAAGGACCATTTTTGTCTACTTCCATTACTTTCCATGGGTATTTATTTTATTGGGAAAGTAATTTTATTTTACATTAATGAGAATAAATTAGCCATCCTAGATTTTCTTCTTTCTTTGTCAATACTCAACCTTTGTCTCAATGGCTAGTTCATTACTCTTTCACATAACTCTTCAACTCAATAACTGACCCTATTCCATAATATTTTTCTCACCTTATCTCATTACTCAATATAGTTTGTTTCTTGGCATAACTAAGAATGATATTGCACTTAAAAATTGGTGAATCTTTTGTGTTTGCTCTATTAGTTATATAGACTATCAACATTCCTTTTTGAATTTATTATCTCACCTACGTCTTTTCTATCTAATTCTCTTTTAGTTTCTAATTAAATTATGTAATATTTTTATTAGTTGTTATAGTCCAAGTTTCACTTTTTAGTTATCATGGTTTAAATAGGTTCTTTCCATTATTTTTAGAATTTTATTGTGATCTCTTTCTATTTTTCGTAGATCCCTTTCCCATTCCATTGCCACTTGTCCATGTTAGGCTCTTCTACTATCTGGCATAACTATTTAGTGTTGCACATTTTTTCTTTTCTTTTGTTAACTTCTATTATGCCACAATTTTTTTGTGGTGTAGATGGAGGTCTTTTTTATTGATTATAAGATTTTATGGTATAATATATTTCATATATACTTTTAATAGTATCCAATATTATTTTTCTCTTTTTAATCTTATTTTGGGTGTAAATTGTGTGTAGTGGAGAAATCATCAATTTTCTTGATCCTTATTATCTTTTTTTTTGATACGCAAGATGAGTATTATATTAATATTAATTAAAAAAACTACAAGCGTCTGCTATGCAGGGAACTTGAATTAAACCACCAAAAAATTTAGAGAGCCACCATGCCAAAAATGCCAACCATGGAAACCACCTTGCATGAAAACAACCAACCCATCCAACCCCACAACTACACTCGACCATCCACTAAACAAAGCAAAAAGGCCGCTTGAATGTCAATTACGCAAACAGGGCACCACCCGCATTTCACCGAAGACAAAAGCAAAAAACCCTACACAGACTCAAATCAACCCAAATCCATACTCACAAAAAACCATTGGCCTTTGCAAAGGCCTCAAAATCTTTAACCTAATCAATGCCACCAACTACCTGCAACTTGAAGAATTTCTTCAAAAACTCCACAACCACCGCCACTATCATTTGATGCCGCATGAGGCTTGGACCACACAAATCTAGTAGGAAAGGATATATCTTCACTGCCTCGTCTGAGCTCCGAAGAAGCTCCAAATCACAAGGCCTCAGAATACCCTTACCCTTGACCACAACACGTAGAACCTTGTCCACCGCCTCCACCAAATATTTCCTAAACAACTTCACTAGCAACACCTTCACCTCAGCTTTGGAGAACTGATTATTTAGGAGGGAGGCTAGAAAATGCGAGGAAAAGTGCAAATTATCCCTCCCATATTCCTTGTTTTCCAAATGCCTGACACCCAAAATCATCTTAGTGGCCACCACTATCAAAGGATCATTGTTGGTCAAGATATGCTTCAACCTTTCATTTGTGATTTCCCTAAAAAGAAGCTTGGCATGCCTTCAACTGCAATGAAACCAGAGTGTTCATGCCAAATCTTTCCAAACCATCCATTGAAACCTCAACAAAAAATCTCGAGCGCTTCGCCATCACCACCCTTGCACTAACCTCACACAGACGAGAGGAAGCAAATGGCCACCACCCATGAAAAAAAAAGAAGAAGAGAGAATTAACCATGCACTGGCCTTGAAGCAAGCCTTCAATAAGTACTAGTCACCATTCACCAAGCTACTATCACCGAAGACAAATGATCCTCCTTCAAATGTGTTAGATGTCCTTTCTGTAGGGATTAAATCCTTCAGATGATATGAACGCTGCACTCAAAGCATAGGAAATGGATCCAAAGCTACCTCCAACTAGCTTCGTACAACAACAACAACAATGCCAATTCAAATGCTTGCCAGGGTGTACGACTAACACTGATCCTATCGTCCTCCACCCAACCATCGTGGCATCAATTGCCACATCCCTCTCTGCTAGTCTGGAGGGACGCCCACCCTACCCCCCACAAAAGGATGAAAGATCAAATGGATCACTTACGATAAAACGTATGGCTATATGGTAAATTTGTGGTTCCTTTTCATTAGAAAGGCTAAACCTTATTATCCTTATTCATATCTATTCTTCATAATTCTTTATTTCTACAATTTTCACACAATAATACACTATAATACATATCATACAAATAACTCTTGTTACTATTTTTTGTTTATTATAGATTCTTAAACCCCAATATAATAATATTTTAGCCTTGCACCATTAAATATCTAGATTTACTATGCCATCTTGTAATGTTTTCAATCTCATAGCTCCTAAATTTTTTATTTTAGAAATATTATAGGGTCCCATCTATCACATTTTAAACTTCTTAGGAAATTTTTAACTTACTATCATATAGTAAAATTATGGTATTAACATTGAATTATTTTTTCTTTATGTTTCTATTGTGCCATACTTCCTATCTCCTTCTATCTTGGATTTTATTATACATCGTGCTAATAATTTTTCCTCATCTACTTTCTCCAAGTACAATAATCTTTCCTTTAAAGACTCTTCATCATTCAATCTCAAGGTGTTTTCTCATCTCAAATTTGGTGCCATGTATTAGATACACAAGTTTACATCAAGTACATATACTAATTGGAAGGGACAATATTGATTCTCTTTTATATGCATTTTGGTATACCTATAGGATAACTAATATCTCAACATCTCACTCTATCATATTTTTTGTTATACTTTCTCAAAGTTGCACCCAATATTTTGTTAAGGGATTCACTAGCCCCATTAGCTTGTGGTTGGTATGGACTACTTCTATTGTGTGTTATCATGAAGTTTTCTAGTAGGTTTGAAATGGTGCTATTGAAAAATGTTTTCCTTTATCACTTATAATACTCTTGGGACATCCAAATCTTGTTATGATGTTTTTATAAATAAAATAGTATTAGTTCTTGATTTGTAATATTTTGTGGATTTTTCTTTTGCCTAATTGGTTAGATGTTTTATTATTATAATAATAAACCTTTCTTGTGTATTTCATTCCAATATATCTATGGATGCGATAAAATCAATCACCCATTTCTCAAAGACAACTTATGCTAAAATTTGTTGCTAGAGAATTTCATCTCTATTTGTAGGTCTTCTTACCCTTTGACATATATTGCATCATATTACATAAGTATTTGTATGTTTAAATAGGGTGGGCCACCATAATATTTATCATTACTTTCCTTATTGTGCCATCACCAAAGTTATGTTACCCTAAAATACCTACATGTAATTGTCTCAAAATGTTATGTCTTTCATGTTCTAGTACCACTCTTCTTATGAATTCATATTTTTTAATGATATACAATTATCGAAGTTAGTTAAAGTATAGGGAAGATATCAACATTAATATCTTTTGCTCTTTTTTCTACCCATCAATGTATTCCCTTGTTGACAATAATATTATTACATCCCCTAACTCTCTAGGTACCTCATTTACTCTAAATAAGTTTGTACTAGGAAACCTATCTTTAATTGTCCCTAAATCTTCCCCACTTTCAATTCTATATTAATAATTTTGTAATAATTATCATAGCTAGGCTTCACCATGATATTAAATTTGAATTCTTGGAACAACAACAACCAACAACACATTCTTCCTTAAATCACAAGCCTATTAAACACATATTTTAATGGTTCATGGTTTGTGAAGAATAGAAATGGTGTAGATAAAAGGTAATGTCTAAGCTTATGGAATGCATACACCATGTCCAAGACTTCTCTCTTTTTTTTTGTGTAAGTATACTTAGCTTGTGATAACTTCCTACTAGAAAAGATATAGAATAATCCCTATTTCCTCTTGGTTGAGTAGTATTACACCTAGAGTAATATTAGAGGTATCGACATGGATATGGAAAGGTTTCTTCCAATTAGAGAATATTAAGATTAGAACCTCTACAATTTTTGTTTCTAGTGTATCAAAATATTTCTCACTTCTTGGTCCACTCAATTATTTTATTATTTTAATTTTTTAGCATCTCCTCTATTGGTCAAAATATTGTTTCATAGTTTCTAATAAACTTACGATTGTACCTTGTGCACCCTATGAGTGCTTTCGCTTCTAACATTGTCTTTGGTGGTGATAAGTTTACTACTATCACTACTTTCAAGGGATCCATAATAATCACTTCCTTGCATATAATGTGCCCTATCAAGGTACCAAATTTTACTAAAAATGTGTATTGATTTAAGTTCAAGGATATTTAAAGACTTTTGTATCTTTCCAACATCAATATCAATCTCATTACTTGTACAAGATCTCTTAAATATTTTTAGATAGTGCATTTATCCAAGAAGACTTTCAAAAAGTCATGTATAAAATATTAATCAAATTGACCATAATTATAGTAAATAATGCTAGGGCATTATTCAAACCACATGAAATTATTGTATACATAAATGAACCTCACTTTATCACACATATAGTTTTGGGTTGATATTTATCTTAAATATTCTCTTCATGGTACCTTGAAAACCCACATGTGGAAAAGTACAAAGTTGTATAAATACTTATCTTCCTTCCACAATACACATTCTTTGTTTAATTCCCTAAAATAAACACAAGTTTGCATCTCCCCAATCTTCTTATGTTAAGTAGCCATTAGATTTACCCATTCAATGTCTTCTATAAGTTTTATAATTCACCCACTCAAAATATCATCTAGTTCTTGTTTCACTCTAACATCCAGATTAGGATTGAAGCAATACAATCTCTTCACAATAGGTTATTTTTTTCCTTCTCTCAATTTTATTTTAATTACATTTTCCTTTTTTTCATAATTGTTAGGTTTGTAAAGTTATTGGGGATTTTTTTCACATTATTATAATTCACCACTACCAATTTAACCTCTCTTGGGATAGAAATTCCCAATTCTTGATAATTTAGGCATCTCTTCACTTGTGACGTTCTCCTCTCTTATCTTTAAGGGTTGATAAAAGTATTGGGATTTATTTAGGTTTTATGTTTCTATATCTCTCCTTCTTACAACTACACTTCCAAGTTCTTGAGATATTCTTCATTATCTATAATTCCTATCTTCTTTATTTTATAATAGTTCTTGTTAGGTATTATCTCCATGTCATTCATCCAATCTATCAATTTTATAGGTTTTTTTTTCTTTTTATAGTATTTTTCCTTCTTCTCTTCAAAAAGAATGAAAATAATTAATTTAATTCTTATTAGAATATTATATAATTGTTTGTTTGGTCAACAAATTAAAATGCCCATTTTTTAATCATTTCCTAATTTGTTGTTTTTGCTCTTTTTTCTGTGTGTATACCAAGTTTTGACAATTGGTGATATTTCATCCAATTATCTCTTCTCATCCCATATTTTAATGTATTTTTTAATATTTTCATTATGGTTATTAATTCCATTATATTATCTAATTCAATCCCATTCCTCTTCTTTCTCTAAGTAACTAGTTTTTATTAATATTGTTAGCACCTTCTAAGCTTTAATGTTAGGCTTATGAAGGTTCCACTATCTTAATTCACTACATACTAATGTGTCATTCAAATATTATTTTCTAAGGTCATGCCTCTCAAAGTTTTATCTATGGCTTCTAGGTATCCTAGTAAGTTCCCTACCCTTGAATAGTGAGGTAATTTGAAATTCAATATCCCTCTTTAAAATCAAAAAATCCTAGGTGCTTAAGGTATTGTTATTTCCAAAATTCTACTATTTTCTATTAGTTGTGATGAAATTTTAACTTTTCTAATGTTTATTTATATATTTATGATTTATAAGGCTATTCATTTTACTAACCCCTGCAACTATTTTAGTCCTTAATCTTGGTTCATTGAGTATTTGGGCTTAAATATTGTATCATAATTCATCTAACTCAATCTCCCCTTCTAAGTTTTGATTTTTTCTATTTCCACCTTAGTAACTCATCCTAAAGAGTATAGGCCTCTATAATATTTTTCATCTTCTATGTCTTCTTGTGCCACTTCTTCTATGTATGCACTATTCATGTCCATATATAGTGATATGTAGACTACTCTATTATGATCATGAAAAATAAATTCCTCCTTTATAGAGTCAAACACTCCATAAAAATTTACAAAACAGTATAAGTTCATCAAGACATTGACGTGGTAGAAGGTTCTTTCATTTCTATCACTTCAAAGTCTATTTATTTATTTATTCCTAATATGCCCACTTCTATATTTTTCTAGGTCTTTATGATGTTTATGGTGAGTCGTTCAACAACACAATGTTGTATGGGGTTTCATTCAAGGCTAGATTTATTGGATATTTATAAAATTATCTAGGAATTATGCATCATTAGCATCCAAATCTACTAATTCTTTGCTCATGTTCATCTCCCATAAATCTTCACGTCAATATGCTTGCACCATTTTTTAGAGGTTTTTGTTATTCTCCTTGTTATATTGCATCGGTTCTTGATACGTGTTCCAAATATTGTTAAATTGTATAAGTTTTTCTAATATGTATTCTTCTTCCACAAAATTTTATAGTTCCTTCAATATTAGCACTTCCTTTTCAGATTATAAAGCTTTACAACAATTTTCCTTTCCATATTCCCATCTAATAATTTTATAAGATTTCTCTACAATAATGTCATTACCTTTCTTAGTAGGAAAATTATCCATATCTTCTTATTTTGATACATCTATAACCAATTCCCCTCTTGTGATGTCTTTACCATCTCTTCTTACCCTTGCTACTTTACTTTTATTCTCATTCTCTTTTCTTTTTAACAACTCTTTCTTCTCTAGGTATGCTTTCTCTAATTGCTTCTCATCTATTAGATGTATTTCTCCTTTGTGCCCCTCATTGTTAATTTTTTCTCCTTGGAACCTACAAGAATTTAAGGGTTTGTATTTAGGTACTTTCATATTAACGTTGGCCTGTCTTGGTGCATTAGGTTCAAACAATTATTCAATATTAGTAAGATTTTGAGTATTCTTGAAACACTATGTAGCTCTTGGGAAAACATGTTGGAATCACCATAAAACCCATATGCTTTCATCTTTTCTTCTTTACAGTCATTCACATAATGTTCTAGCTCGCTAAACTTGTAACAAGCGACATATGCTCTTCTCCTCTATCCTTGGACTCTTCCTCTACTACATCCTCTCCTAAACTTGTTGTGGTAGGGCCTATTTTCATTATAATAATTTTCATAATTAGTATAATTTTTAAATTCTATTCCTCATGGTGCTAAGTTATAAACCAACTTAATGTTTTATACTCTTCATTAGACTATTTATAGCCATAAATTTGTCTATAAAAGGAACCTTATACTAACCCAAGTTTTCTCTTGTCATGATCCTATGATAGGGCTCATTAGCCACACATATATGATTGGACCAATTTTCATCCTCTCATTCATATTTTAATCAAAAAAAGGGTGAATAGTCATTAGTTTTATGATCATCACATTCGCCAAAAAATCCATAAAACACACTTGTTAACCTCCTAGGAGGTTCTGCAAAATATTTTGTTACCATATCCCTTCTCTTCCCTTATAGGATTGGGCATTCATTGCTTAGATGAACTTCACTAATATAGAAGGAGCACCAATTTTTTATTTTTATTTTTATCAATTGCTATGTCTTGATTATTTTCTGCTCTGGCCAAGATGACTTTCTTAACCTTTAATTGTTCCAACTCTAATTTTAACTTTTGCATTTTTATAGTCTCTTTATTTTCCCCTCACTATGGTTGGGATTCAATTCTTATTTCTAATTCTACTACCTCTGTATTGTCTCAAACACTCTTTCATTTGATGGTGCTCAAATTGAAGGAAATAGTCTTGATACAAACTATTCCACTCTTTATTTTTTAGATAAAGTCTCCTTTAAGTTTCAATAAACTCCTTTAAACCATGATTCAATTCCCTTTTTGATTCTCCTTTCTTTTGTATTATCTCCCTCATTGTACTTACACTCTCTAAATGAATTTATGACTATTATAAATCAATTAATAATTATTATATGATATCCCTCAATTTCTTGTCATGTTCCAAATAGGCTTGTATGTACTATCTAAGGGATTCATCTTTTATGGTGCATACAAAGTCATCTAATCTACTTAGTTTTCTCTTACTCCACCCTTTTTCCAAGTGAAATCTAAAATCAAGATGTTACTGGAGGCTTCTTAGGTGTCTTTTCCAAATATGGGTAGTTTTATTTGATTTTGATCCATTTTAGGTTCCTTTTATTTACCTCTATTCATTGAGGATTTTCCATCACTTAAATTTTTTCCTTGGTTCTCTCTTTTTAGATTCTTATTCTACTTGTTCTTACAATCCTTGGATTTATTGCCACTCTTTAATTTTCCTCTAATTCACTAATTTCTTCAACATACCTTTGTCTCAAGGAAAATTTATGTTGAAAATAAGTATCTTCCCAATATCTCTTCACATTCTACAAAAAAATATTTTCTTTTGCTTCTTCTTTAGTTTTCAATGACTTTCTAGTTACATTCTCACTAGAAATCGTCCTTGTCTTAAAGGGCATGAGGGATGACTCTTGGTTAGGGGCTTCACCTTTTCATGGCACCTTTTCAATTTAGGAGATAAATTTCCATTAGTTAGTGATATTTTATTAATTGGCATGTGATTTTCTCTTTTTTCCTTAATTATTTTGAATATGTCAATGTCTAGGTCATTCAACATGTCTTGTTTTTCCATATTATTTTCTCTTTATTTCAACTCCTAATTTATCATATTTTTTTTCTACAATCCTATAATTTTACTTAATAGATTACCCAAGTATTTTGTACAAATATTTCTAAATGTTTCAATTTTGTAAATGAGGTTAATAAAATATCAAAACCTTAATGTTAATTTTAAGGTTTGACAAGTTTTGAATATGGTGTGAGAGTAAAAACTTCAAATGGTTTCCAAGAACCCCTAATTCTACACCTTAATAGAGCACTACGACTCTTAATTCTTTTTCCAAATGATTATATGTACAAATCATATCCCTTAATCTATTTTTCCAATCCAACTAGACATTATGTTTCTTTATCAAGATGGTTATTTATTTTCTCTAATTTATCTTTTTCATTGAGCACCATAATCATTGATCTCTCTATAATTTGTGAAATCTCTATACTTCTCATATTTTCACAATTCTCATTTTTAGTAGTATCCCTCCTAACACACTCATGTTTAATTAGCTATCTTGGTGTTACTAGGTTCTCATAACTCTTATTATCCTAAAAAATCATAGAGAAAACCATCTTAATATGCTCTAAATCTTCTACATTCACAAAATCCTTAAAATCTATAGAAATAGGCCTCCTAAGATGCTCTAAGGCAACTTACCTTGATTTTTCCATTCTTTTACATGGTATGTCTATCGTATTTCTTAAATTTTCTTTAATCTCTTTTCCTTCATGTTTAGTTCTATAGCCACTACAATATTTTCCACAATCTCTCTTAACTTCTTATTATCCCTTACCCATAGGTTCTTTTTATTTGAAATTTCCTTAATTCATTTATTCATACCTAATGGCTCAATAAGACCCGCCTGAATTGGTCATATCTCTTTAGGATTTATTTTATATTTTAATTCATAGATGATAAGAAGATACAAACTATATATATTTTAAGAACAAAATTAAAAATTAAAAATTAAAATTGATTGATACAAGCATAATAATTTGCTTGCTAATATGTTATAATAATTTATTTGTAAAAAAATTTGAGCGAAGGATGATTAGAAGACTTAATTATTTCTTATATTTTGTTAAAATATTTGCTTATAATAATTTTATTTCCTTTGTAAAAATAAAATAAGCACTAGAAATATTTAAATATAAAATTAATAAGCTTGCTAAAATTATTATAAGAATAATAATTTTCTTTAATATGCTTATAATAATTTTCTTGTTAAACTTATTATAAGGAGTTGCTTATCATATCTTATGCTTATAAAAAGTTTAACAAGAAAAATATTATAAGCATATTAAAGAAAATTATAATTATGCTTATAATAATTTTAGCAAGCTTATTACTTGTTAGAACACACAAACATATTGAGAAGGGGGTGAATCAATATGTCTCTCAATTTAATCCAATTTAAACTTGTCAATCAAAACTTATTACTATCTTAACCAAATAAAGCATTCAAAGCACAAACACACAACCATAACACCAAATTTATGTGGAAAACCCTACAAGGGAAAATCATGGTGAGAAAGTTGCTTGGAGCTATTGTCCAAATCCAACCTCACAAAGATACAAAAGATTTGCAACATATTTATGGCTTCAACCAATGGAATTTTACAATGACCTACCAAATACAACACTTACAGAAAGAAGTTGCAACCTCATAATACAACACTTGATGAATCAGATAAACAACAGTCTCCACAACACCTCTACTACCTTCAATTCACTACCTTCAACACTCCACCTACACATCTTTTCTTTCAGCTCACTCCCTCCAACAATCACACATGCACTTCTTCCTTCAAATCACTACCTCTAGCACTTCACTTATACTCTTGTACTTTTGGTTCATTTCCTTTAGCATACATCAAACAATTCTCTGCACATTTACACTCATTCCTCTACCTTCAACACACTACTTTCAATATACACGTTGAACACACAACACATAGCACTTACATCTTGATCTTCCATTTATACTTTCTGTAAACTTTAAAAAGTTTCTCCTTGTCGGCCAAACTAAAATTTGTAAACATGAAATGTGTAAAGGACATAATGAGTTGGTTCCAAAACATCCGTAGGAAAGGGGAATTCAATGTGGCCCAAGACAGGAGATAAACATGACCTATTTTACCTTTGCACACATTCCCATGTTGATGCACACCATAAAATATTGGTGCAAACAACTTAATGTACCAAGTCAACCCAAAAAACACATAACCAATAAAATATTAACTCCAGACCACAAGCGATACCAAAGAGACTAGATAACATCATGTAGATTACATCACAAGCATCAAATGATATTAAAAAATATTTCCATGCTCTCCTTTTAAAAATTCATGCAAAATTATGCTAGCCCAAGTAAACAGACACAAAACCAATATCTCTTGCAAACCTAGACAACACAGTCTTGAGATAGAACATTGAGAACTCAACTTGTGGTACACTTTAGCAATTGAAACTCTAAGGGATAAGGAAGATAAATATTTTAAGCTCATTCTCCAAATCACAAAACCACAACGTTGACTGGGGAGAAATGTGGAGCATTTCTCTGAACCTTCCATGATTGCAACAACATAGTCTTCGCTTTTCTAACTCAAGAAACTTCTACGGTAATTCCTATGTTCTGAAAATAGGAATATTCATGCTTCACACTTGATTCTATCTTTCAAACCACAAGACCTTATCTTCAAATGCGAAAGAATGCAAAGCATTATCCAGAGCTTTTTAGTGCAACTTCCTAAGCCACTAACTGTAAGAAAATCTTCTATACATTTTACATCAACAGACAGTGAATACAACATCATTCACTTACTATTTAGCCTCATGTTTGATTTTAAAAACCTACTTATAGTAATTTTTAAAAACAATAATAAATCTAATAAATATATAATATATTTATATATTTTTGGATTCTAGACTTTAAGATCCACAAAAAGGTATTTTTAGATTTTCATGAAAAGTCCTAGTTGAAGAAATTTAGAGTTGAAGTTAAAGATTTTCTAAATTTTTCCCAAATGAGGGATTAAGATGTTAGCCACATAGTTTCGGTTGAAAGGATTCTCACCAAAATACTTTTGATTGAAACTCTTTCGTCTAAAACCTTACACTTAAATTTAATTATATTTTAAATTATTAATGGAAAAAAATATTTTATAGTTGGGTGAAAGGGTTTTGTCCAAAATTGTATGCATCACATATATGTTGTGGTTTTAGGAAAAATTGTTTCAACTGAAACTATTTAGGAAAAAACTATGACAACTTTGTGCTTTTACCCTCGACTTTATGTTTGCCAATATTTTTTCGGTAGTACTACAACTCATTCATTTTCCCCCCTAAGTGCGATGTATAATTATCATGTTTGAGTTAGGTTCATCGTATCATTTTCTATTGGTAGGTTACAAGTGATTCTCAAGGAGTTAAGTTTTGTTGTTTAAACTATATCAATAAAAATATTTCTAAGATTAAGTTGGCAAACCAAAAGATAAATAAATTTTAATTAATTGAGATCTAATCAAGAGATTTTGGAGAAAAATCACAAAATATACTATAAATATTTGTGCCTAGTGGTCATTCAATAATATCTTTAGATGTTGTTTCTAGTAATTTAAACAATAAAATGTAGGTCAACCAACTTGGAAGTTTCATTACACACGATAAAGAACAATTAATTTATAGATTTATACAATTGTAAATTTTAAAGATTGGATTTATCAAATTTACCATTTTTTTTAACACATACATAATATGGATATTCTAACGGGTAGTTACCATTAAGATATATATAAATGCCGTTATACAAATGAACAACAATATATATTGATATTGAGTATCAAAGTTAGGTTGTGTTATGAACTAAAAAGAAACTAACATTGTAAACTCTATTACTATGTTGATATTTAAAAACGAAGACTAAAAACAATAATCTTCCTATTCAAATAATTTATTAAAGCTAATTTGATGGTCAATAAACTTATAAAGAACTATGGCAAATTATCTATATTATATTGTAAATACTATTTTTTTAAAAATGTGATAAAATATCAATTAAAATATATAAATAGTCAATATGTACTCACGATATAAATATATTAAATCGAAATTACACTAAGAAATCATCCAGACAGGTTGCTTATACAAAAGTAATACATTTTTATCATTTAAATATACACAGATAATCAAGTATACTAGTAACCCTGTTATGAGAAGCAATGATATATACGAACAACAGATATTTGAGCTTAGGAAGTAGCGGACGTTGAAAGAGGACAGTTGTGAGTGAACAATTATATGTGACCGGCTTCCTGTTGACCGATATAAAGATAGGTAGGAAGACGAGGATTGGCGAAAAGGTTGAGGAACATTCCTGCGAATTGAGACTTCATATTTCTCAGACATGTCCAATTCTTGGGGTCGCTGGGCAGAGGGAAGAGACCACTCAAATGCATGAACAAAACTTGCAAGTGCAAGATGAATCATACGGAGACCCAGTTTATAGCCCGGGCACATTCTTCGGCCTGCACCTAACGGCATTATTCAAAAATCTCTTCCATCGAGATTAACAGGATTGTTCACAAAGCGATCTGGATCAAACTCCAGCGGCGTTTCCCACGCATTTGGATCTCTTGCTATGGCCCACACATTCCCCATGACGTGTGAATTGGGGGGAATGAAATGCCCCATTATTACCCTCGAAGACGTTGGAGATGCGTGAGGAAGCATAAGCGGCGTTGGAGGATGCAGTCGAAGAGTTTCCGTTACAACCGCCTGTAAATATTTTAGCTGAGGGAGATGAGATTCTGTTACTCTCTCTTCCATTCCCACGCATGCGTCCAATTCGTCTCTCACTTTGTTCATGAGATGAGGATGGCGGATGAGCTCGGACATCGCCCATTCCACCGTGCGGGTAGCCGTGTCGGTTCCTGCCGCAATCATGTTCTGCATTGATCAACAACAATAATTAGAATCGGGGAAAAAAGATAGAATGAAACCCTGATATCCACTAGTATTGAAGATTAATGGGTTTCAGTGAGTACTAGTAAAATGCCTTTGATCTTAGACTCGGAAAGCTGTCGCCCCTCTCCTGCAGAATTATATTTGAGTTGATGGAGAATTTGTAGAAAGTCCTTGTTGCCATCGTCCTCAGAGGGTAGAGGCATACGCATCTGTTCTTCCGTCTTCCTCACAAGAAAGTCATCAAGGCGCTTGTGCAGGTTCTTCATTTCATGGAGAGAACCACCCAAACCAATCCGGGACAAGAAAGGAACGAAATCCCCAATCCTAAATTAAATTAAATAAAATGTACATTACATAAAATATTAAATAAAAAGTATTTTAACTTCTAAATAAAAAAGTAAAGTAGCTATCATTTCTTTATTAACAGCGCAAATTTCCAGCACAGGCCTTATTCACTTGAAATGACCACGCAATCTTTGAAATCGTTCATTTTGAAACCTCGTAAAAGCGAACCAATGATGGGAGCGATAAAACTAAGATTTTCTTTCATTTTTTACGCCAATCAGAGCAATGAAATCCACATCTACCAATCAATTGTTTACCATATTAAAAAATAAAGCTCGACGGGCAAAGAAGACTGGCAGAAAAATAAACATTCTAAGGGTACGGTCCCATGGAGGGGGGCTTCCTAAAAAATTTCAGCAGTGCTGCTAAGATTTTTTAGGGATATTTTAAAGATGGTGGTCCCATGAATTCAATTTTGCAATTCAGCTTAAAAGTTTGAGCTCCAAAAATCAAGGGACGAAGTGGAGTAATTTGATAAAAATTAATAAACAAATAAAAATTCTCTCATTTTTTAGTTTTTTTTAGGAATTTAAAATTCAAAGTGATAGACAAGTGGCAGAAAAAATTCCTAAAAAATTCCTAAGCTGTAGGGGCAATTTCTAGCCCCACCTCAATTTCACCCGCTGAAATTTGCAGTCCTAAAAGGTAGGGGCTGCTATTTTTCAGGAGGAGATTCCAATTAATCCTGTAGCATAATTTTGTTTGCTCCATGGGACCGCTTGATCCATGAAAATAGAAGCCCAAGCCGCCCCATGGGACCATACAGTAAGATGACTTTGATCGTCTTGCACGCCTTTTTGAAAAGGATGAACCGTTGATTTCAAATTTTAGCTTGCTTTTCTTCACATTGGTAATGTCTTTGATGTAAATTATATGATATTATATTATGTATCTATCAAAGAGACATTGAATGTGTAGTTATCATCTATTCCTTTTATAAGGATGCTTCATCATATATCAATAAAAAATGTGTTTGAGACAAATTAAATTAATAAGAGGAATATTTTTTCATGTGTCTATCATCTTATGAGTGTAAAGATCATAAAATATTAAATATATCAAATGATCTTATTATATTTAATTCATCGTGATATTTATTTATTTTTATTTGTAAGCGCTTTTTTTTTAGACTAGAGCTATGACCCAGAGAGGCCACAAATTGGGATTATGGGTCAAGTCTACGAGCACATTGGATTAGGGAAGGCATAGTGCCTGTCGTCACAATAGCCCAATGAAGAGTTAAACCCTGGTGGCCACAACAACTATGTCACCATTTAACCATCACATTATAGCATGAATCCCCTAATTCATCATGAGATTAATAATAGATAAATCATGATTATACAATTATTTTTTGTCAAGAAATTTATAAAAAGTATACTATTGTAACTAATATTATTGAACTACATTATACTCCATCTTGATATATATTGTTCTAACATTCATCTAGATGTTTCCATCAATCATTTTAATCAAGATGACACATACATATAATATTAGGAAAGTGTCTCAACCTTGCATCTTGATATGGAAAACACAAAAATATGTATTTTTTAAGTAATAAAATTAAAAAACTTCATTTTTTGGGTTATAGAGATTATTTTCTACCAAAGAAAAATGTTAAAAGTGGTTATAACTTGTAATCTAGTTATCATGATGTAGATCCCTCTAAAATCTATAGTTTATAAAATGAATTGCTCAATCAACTTTTTGAATCAAAATTTATAAGATTCTAGTTGATAAAAATCATATTGTTTAATGAACATGACCTTCTTAGGGCCTCATTAGGCTCTAGTTGATATTTAAAGCAATAGTATTAAGTTTGGATAAGAATATTGTAACCAATAGATCTCTATCCATGAACAATCCTCTATCATGAGCTTCCAAAGCTCATTTTTTTTGCTTGAGAAATTATCTATTTGTATCTTTTATGTGCTTTCCAATATTCCTACAATAAAATTTTATTTTACATAAAATATCATTTAATATGAGATTTATACAAAAAACCCTTGTCCCTAATAGCTAGAATCTAAATGGGGAGACCCTTGAGGACTGTGAATGGATTTAATGAACAAAATAGACAAGAAAGTGAAGGGCCTCACTAGGCTCTAGTTGATAGAAATCATATTTTTTAATGAACATGAAGAAGCTATTGCTACATGTCTCTTTGGAAGAAGTTGTGTGAGATTTATTAGGATAAATATTCCATAAATAATTTTTTATTGGAAAGAGCTTGTACACCCTCAAGATGGAGGATGGTGATTTTGTGGCAAAGTGCCTAAATTCTTTCAATACAATTAGTAAATAGCTACAATCAATTAGAGTGAAGATGGAGGTTGAGGATTATTTCTTGAAGTTTTAATATTCTTTGTTAGCCTCACGAGATCACTTGGTGATTAAAATCAAAATGGATGGTGTAGTTATATCATTATCATTAGCAAAGATGTAGAGAGAAACTTGTGAATCAACCAAGGAAGCCCTAGCTTGTGAAAGACCAAAAAAGAAAGGAAAGAAAAATAACAAGAGAAGAGACAAGTCTAGATCTAAATCTCCTAGAAAGACCAATGCTAAAATTTGGAACTATGGTAAGCCTAGGCATTCAAGAATATATTGAAAGGAGGACAAAAATAAAAAGAAACATTATTCTAAAATTATGAATTTGAAAATTATTCTCGAAATGATGGTGATGCCTTTATCATAGCTTTAGAAAAACATGCATCATATGACGGTGAGTCTAAGAAGTTGGGTCCACTTTTAGGGGAACTGTCAAGTTTAAAAAAATCATGATAGAAATGAGTACTCATTTCATAAAATATGGGTACCCACTGAGGTTCAAATTCTCATACCCATATGAAAATAGGTACCCATTTTTTTTTTTTTTTAAACGGATACTCATTTGTAATTACATAAAATTCTCTCTCCTTTTTAGAATGGGTATGCATTTTGGAGTAGGTATGTGTTTTATAAAATTTGAAATTTGAAACCCATGACTTTGTTTTTATATTATTAGTGGAAATCCAACCCTTAGCCTTGAACCTACAAGTACAATACCATAAAAATAACAAGAGAAAAATGACTTTAGCAATATGGCTGACAACATTTTTTTAGAATTTTTTGATGAAATTGAAACCCACTATCTGATGACGATGTCTAGTTTTTTATTTTTATTTTCATAGTTGGACTTACCTATCTATTTATTAATTAATTTTTTAAGAAATTGGTCCATAAAATTGAAATTTATTAGTATTTTTCAATAATTTTAATTTAAAAAATATGTCATCAATCTAGACATCATTCTTTACACAATGAAAAAATAAATAGTTTATGATTAGTTTAGCTCAAATTATGTTTTTTGTACACAAGGGGTTTTCAAAAATAACAATTAGGGCCAACAAAAAATTAATTAAAAATATATATTTGAAAAAATTATAAAAAATATCCTCATAAAACTTCACTATAATAAATATATTTCCCCAAAAGGAATTAGAAAAATTATTTTATTTAGGTCAAATTATGCTTGTTATACATGTGCATGTTATGGCTCTAAAAGTGACTCAAATTTTTTTTGATTTTGATCATGACAAGATCATGACAAGATCATTCTTTGAATCAATGCAACAAGTACATTGCTTCAAAGAGGGGCAAAATGTAGACACGCAAAATATACAAGTTGACATTGCGCATCTAACTCTGATCTACTAACATCATTTCATCCTAAATCATTCCCTGACCTAACCATTTAATTGAATATCTTTATTTGATTAAATTCATTTGTTTTCTTCTCTTAATTAAACAAATCATGTGTTTAATTAAGTCTCTTAAATCATTCTCTATCCCTATTTTAATTAAATAATTAATTTTATTTAATTAAATCTCTAAAGTCTATCTATTAAATTGAATAAATTAAAATCTTATTTAATTTAATCTTACTTCAATCTCTTTAATTAAATAATCAAAACATGTTTATTTAATTAAACTCATTAAATCATTTCCTCTCTTGTTTGATTTAAATTAATCCAAAAATCTAAGTCAAAATAAGTCAACTCACCTAATCATCATTAAACTAACATAATCATCATTTATTTAATCTAACCATGATTAAATACTAATCTCACCCACTTGCATTCTCTAGATATCTCCACTTGCACAAATAAATCAATTTATTGATTTATTAAATCTTCATTTTCCCTCAACAAAGCATCTTTTGGAGGAATATTCTTCTATTTCAAATTCAAAATTTGAATGACATGTCCTTCCAACATGTCATTTACTCTCTCTTACAAGTCCTTCCAACAAGGCATTTACTTCTTCTTACATGTCCTTGCCTTGAGCCAAGTGGCATTTAATGCAATTTTCTTTCCCCCTCTTACATGTCTTTTCTCAAAATTCAAATTCAAAAATGCATTTATTGGCACATTTGTCAAAACTTGCTCATTCCTCATCCAATCACATTTGGACAAGTGGCATTTTGCCATTGGCCAAATCTTTGTCCCACATTGCTCTATTTTGGCTTTGTTTCCATTTCAACATTCTATAAATAGAATGCTTCACCATGCATTTTATCATCCACAATTATGCAAAGTTACTATGCTAAAATACTTAGCAATCCTCATCCATCTCATTTAGCTAGGTTTTTTGCAGATTTTAGCTTGGAGAATTCATCAATCTTCATCAAAGTGGATCATAATCTTCATCAAATCATCAAAGCTAGCATTGGAGTTGGGAAAGGGCCAATTTCCACATCAAATTGGCACCAAATCCCTCAAGAGATCAAGAGTTTGCTTGCATTAGATAGGATTTAATTGTTTCATTTGTGTTCTTCATTTTCATTTCTTATCTTTTGCAAATTTCAAATGGATTTCTTGAGGAATCATTTGTTTCTAACCTTGTGTTTGATCTAATTGTTTGCATGTTTATTGTGTTTGTGCAAGGTCTAGATTCAAATGGTTCACAGATCTCAATTTAGAGGCAAAGTTACTTATGCAAAATAAAATGTAATGGAAATAGGGGATGGGTCAAATAGGTGAGAAGGGTCTAAGGATCTTACAAATAAAACACTTGTAGAAATTTTGAATGATTCCACTCTCAAGTTTTATTTTTATGAACATTGTATGTATGGAAAATAAAATCATGTTTATTTTCATTGAAGTTATCACAAACCTTATGGGGTGTTGAATCTAGTTCATTCTAATGTTTTTGTTAGATATTAATGATGAAATTTAATTTGAAACTTTTATTATTATTTATCTTTTTTAGACGACTGTACTCTAGAATTGCATGAGCATATTTTACTTAGAAGTAAAAATAAAGTTTTCAATTATTTCCAATAGTTTAAAACTATTATAGAAAATAATATTAGTGGGAAGATTAAGGTTTTGAGAACTAACAATGGTGGTGAAATTTTTTCAAAAAATTGAAAAATTCTATAAGGAGCATAATAGAGTTTCAAATAGAATGAATGGGATGTTGATGGGGAGGGCTAGGATTATGCTTAGTGAAGATAGCTTGGAATAAAAATTTTAGACATAAATATTTGCTACAACTTGTTACCTAATTAATGAGTCTATTAAATTATCTCTTGTGGATAAGACTTATGAATTCTTGGTTAGGAAAAATACCCTCATTACAAAATCTTCATGTTTTTTTGTTAGGAATATGCTCATTTACCTAAGGAGATGTGATCAAAATTAGAGAACATGAAGTGTATCTTCATTAGCTATAGTATCGGTGTGAAAGGATTGAAGATTTTATATTTTCTAGATGAGAGAGTTGTACATATAAGAAGTGTTATTTTTAGAGAGATTGAGCCTTCTTCCATAATCTTGTCAAAAGAGGTTAAAAAAAAAGTTGTGGTACAATTACCTCTTAATACAAAGAAAGTTCAACTACAAAATCACGAAGAATATGAAGAGGAAGTAGAACCTCGATCTCAACTCTTTAGAAGGTCTACTTGACATAGACAATAGCCAAACAAGTATGTTCCTCTCAATTGGAGATGCATTTTTATATTGATATTAGAATTATGGAGGCATTGGGTATTAGATCATTATAAGTCTTAGAGAATTTGTATTGATGAGGAGATGGCTACATTGAGGAAAAAAAATATGCATGATACTTATACTTTTACCTAATGGTTGGAAACCCATTGCTTGTTGTGGGTGTTCATGTAACTGATGACGTAGTATAGGTTATCTATGCTTGATCCATACAGATTCGAAGCATAATTAAGCCATTATGCATTGGTCCCAATAAGATCATTCAATTTAAACAAGACAAAGAAGCCATGAAAACTAACAATTTAAAAGATGAAATCTTAGCAAACATCTACTCTAAGACATTAAAACTTATCCTATTGGGGGAGTGGTGTCATATTGATGTGGAATGGTGACCCTTTCCCAATCCCTTGGATAATAAGCTTGTTTCAATTAGTTTTATTGAAGAAAACTGATGAAATTGGTGAGAGACGTGTTGTAAAACATGATTAAAGCTATTTTAATATGATCAAAGGTAAGATGATCAATGTGAGTGTATGCAATCTATTCTAAATGTATGCAAGATTCGAAAGATTAAAACCCTAGTTTCAAAATATGCCAAATGGATGCAACTAAGTTATCATGGAAGCCATTAATGGATGCTCTAAGCTAATAATGCATGTAAATTAACCTAAAATGCTTTTAAAACAAAAACCGTGAGTGCAAATGGATGTGATTTTCAATAGCATAAGTTTTCTTTGAAAAGGTGGATCCCTATTCAATAGATGCAATCTCTATTAATAGAATAGGAAAAATGAAACCGATGGTCAAGATTGAAAGAATCAATCAATGGTCAGGATGGAAGGAAAATGGAGGCATGGATCATGGATTCCCATCAAAGGTTGAGGATGCAAGATGATTATTAATCAAGGGCTTACATTCATCCAAACAAACACACTTTCAAAACTTGCACAAGAAGCTTTGTTGAAAGTTTGTTACAAGGAAGAATATTCCTTTTTTTCAAATGAGTGAAGAGGGAAAGAATATTCCATGGGAATATTCCCTTTAGGAGGAAAATTAACATTTACTTAATTAAAACCAAATTTTAATGTGCAAAAGGGCATAGAATATTCCTTTTAGAGGAATGTGTAAAGGAGGAATATTCCCTTGCAAGTGGGAGAATTATATTTAATTAGTAATTTGACAATTAAAACAAAGTTTCAATTATGCAATTAGGGGAATTATATATATTCATTAAATAAAATGATTTAACGAAAAGGGGGATGTGATATGATATTTAATTAAATAGCTTAGGGTTATTTAATTAAATAATAGGACTTAGGGATTAAATTAAATGATTTGATTTATCCAATTTAACAAGACGAAAGGTTAGCATGAAAGGGGTAGGAATTAACCTAATTAGATTAATCAGGTTAATAGATGAAGATGACATAATTAATTAAACAACTAGGCTAATTTAATCCATTAGGTGAAAAGAGGATGGGTTTTAGGATGAAACGGTGTTAGTATATCAGATTCAAGTGCATGATATCATTTAAGACATTTTTAAGTGTCTACATTTTTCCACTCTTTGAAGTGAGGTACCTGTTACATTGGTTCAAAGACTGATGCTTTTCGGATTAAATCTATTGCTCAGATCAAAAAATTAAAAATTTTCTATTTTTTTGTGATGCCCCACTATTGCCCCAGAAAAAGGATAATAAGCTAGTACCCTGCCCCCTTGAGAGATTGGACAAAAAATTTGAATTTTGGGTTGATCTCTTGACAAAGGTACAATATGGGTTCAGGTGCCAAAACATGCCCCAAGATGCAAAAATAGCATCAAAAACCCAAAAAATGGCTCAAAATGGCTACACAAGGTGGAGATAGGTAAAATGGGTCAAAAGCCTAGCTTTTGGCTCAAATTAGGATGAAAAATCCTAGTTTTTAGGCTTAAATAGGTGATGAAGGATCACTTCTAGTCATCTGTGCATTCACACTTGAGAGAATTGTTTCATTTTGAGCTCTAACCTCCTAACGAAATGGTGCAACGAGTGCTCCCACAACACATTTTAGACTGGGTTTGAGAGTACTAGAGACCTCTAGGCGCAGGACCAATGGTACACAATTCAAAACTTTCCTTGCATTTTGACTTTTTGATGCATTTATTAGGCTTTGAAATTTGGTCTAGGTCGGTGTCACTATATTGCAATGCTATTTAGAGTTTCAACAACGCTTTTTTCCTTTTAGCGGCGCCATTGTGAATGGTGACATAGTTTGTGATTTAAAATTAGGGTTTTCACTTTTCAAATTGTGACAGGTGTAAATAGTGACACATCCACTTGATTTAAAATTTAGGATTAGGGTTTGCAGATTTCAAATGGCGATGCCCTTGTAAATAGCGACGCTAGTCACGATTTAAATTTTGGATGCATATGGCGTCACTGTTTGGAATTTGAATTATGGGGATTCCTTCATAAATGGCGATGCCTTTCTCATTTTGGGGATAAAAACTCCAAACTTAGGCAATTTTAGCAAAATTTGACATTGTGTGCTTTGTGGGTGGAGGTTATCTAGCCTTTGATGTCCCACGAGCACTAACCCACTGTACTTTCCTTACTAGATGATTTATCTGAGCTTAGATAGGAGCACCTTAGAGAGATTGGATTGTGATATGTCACATATATGCTTGTCATGAGGACCCATCTAGCGATGATGATAGGGTTACAGGGGCGATGACATCGTGAGACCTTGTTGTTTCACTTACCCACTGACAAGGCAATAGTCACATTAGAAGATGTATGGTAGATATTGTGATTGTTTATACATGGAGAGTGGGTTATCTATGATAGCAATGTAGGATATGATGTTTTCCATAAGGTTCTTGGCCAGGACACTATTATCTTGGCCAACTCACATATTGACCTCAGATGTATAGAGGGCACTTGCCGACTTTTAGATTGATAGTTGGTGCAATGGTCTCAGGGTTGGTTGCCCCAGACCGACGAAGCATAGGGTTCAGTCTCGGATGGTGGTTGGCTTGGTATTGGATGATTTTTAGGTGGAATCAGTATGCATGGGGGCTAGTGATGATGGCCTCACTTTATCATGATATGCATCAACTTGGGTATTGTGATGGGAGAGTGATTGGTGTAGGAGTCACACTCTTGCACATATGGGAATTGGAGCACATTTCCATGCTCCGACCGATCGTCCACATGGCTAATGTGGATCCAGATGATCCAATTGTTTGGAGGTACAAAGGGGCTATCACTCTGCAACATACAGGCCAACTCGACATCCCATATTGGAGGAGAGTGATTGATGATATGATAGTGTTACGATGGTAGTCATGGCTATAGATTCCACCTTGGTATGATGATATACAACAAATCTTCTTTTCTCGCTAGACTCGTTACATGCAGGGTTGGGAGCATACGATGATTGAGTGATACCTACCAGATAAGGTAGCCAAATAGTTTGGCGAGAGGCAAGACAGGCCCAACAATCAGTACATTGCCATTTTTGCGAGATCATCTCGAGACATGACTTGGGGGCCCATGATACCACCCAATGAGGTTATTGATGGTTTTAGACAATTGGTTTCCAAACCTTGGGCCTATGATCAGGGTTAGGTTGATGCTTAGACGATGCCTACATATGATGCTTGGTATGTACCCCCTCCCTGACTTACATCTATCCAATAGGCATACCTCCACAAGGGAGGTCAAGAGGGAGGGGAATAGACAGAGGAAGAGGCTAGTAGTAGGATGGGTAGGGCAGAGGGTAGGGTAGAGGATAGGATGGGTAGGGAAAAGGGCAAGGTAGGGGGTAGAGCAAAGGACAGGATGGCCAGGATGAATAGTAGTATAATGGATAGGTCCCTAGTGCACCTCCACCACATCCTCCACTACACTAGCAACCACCATTTCAATAGCCACCTCTGGGGCCAGATCCTTGAAATGTATAGATACATCAATTGCAACAACAACTACAGGTTGTGAGGGTTGAGCGAGATCAGGCTTGGCAACAGGTTCTGGCACTTACAGTTGAGAGAGATCATGAGCAACAACTTAGAAAGACCTCAGATGTTCAGTTGACACAAGAGGTTGACCGACGACAATAGTTAGAGGTTTTCTCCCAGTAGTAGTCCCAATAGGCACAGGGGTTAGTTGGACAAACAATGTCGAAGCGGTTGTACGGGTTTGTGAGGGAGGAGGTGGCATATTGGAGGAATTTTTATTACAAAGATGTCCCTCCTAGCCAAAGGTAGCCTAATTTTGAGCATCAGAGCCAGGTACAACCAAGTGCTTCTACCTCTGCTAGGTAGTCAGACAACCAGGCGATGTGGATAGAGCCAGCAAGGGATAGATCTCTCTGAGTTTTTCAGACACCTTTTTATTATTGTATAGCCTAATTATTTATACAAACATACATTCATAGGCTCATTTTTTATAGCCTCTTGTACATTATACATTTTGATGATATTCATACACATCGATTCAAATATTGTCTCATGATAGTCATTATTTTGATATATATACGAGATGCTATAGATTTATGATGTGATATGCCTTTATTTTATGCTTTTATAGATGTATGGATGAAAATGATATGATGCGATGTTATATTTAAGTGTTATGATTATGTATGGATGCAATGTGATGGATGCACTTCTTTTATTTATGTTGATGTGATATGCTTATGCAAGATGTATGGATGGATGCATTTATTTTTGTGTATATTTCCCATGTGTTTTATGATGTTATGATGTATGCATATGGATGTATATATGGATGATGCATATAGTATGGATGTTATGATATGGATGCAATGAATGATACTGCAATGCATTAAGATGCTTAGAATAACAAATCTATATTATTCAAAACAACTTAAATGATAATGATGATGTAGTGGATTATGTGTTCTGCCATTATGATATGCTATGATAATGTGAGATGTACATGCATTCTGATGATTTTTGGATGTAGGATGGATGCATTGATGATGTTTTTATTGGTTTTCATGATACCGGGCTAGTGTGGAAAGAAGATAGAATAAAATAAATGAATTGACCATTGATTTTAAGATTGATTCAAAAGTCCAACAAGTCTATGATCCAACAAGACTTTATTAGATATGGTGATGAGATGGATGATTTGTTCACACCTTGACATACATAAACATTGTTAGAATGTAGTTTAGTAGTTTAGAATGTATCGGACCAAAGAATATGCAATAGTCAACAATCTACTCCAAACAACTTCCCTACGCACAACTAAGCAAGTATGCACCAAGATTATTTTACAAGAATACCTACAAGCACAAAAAATGAAAGATAATGATCGATGCCCCATTCCTTTCTTTCTAAATTGTTGAGACATCATTGAGAGGTCCTCAAAATGGTTCAATAGGATAAATCATAAGAAAAGATCAAATAATTTTTTTTAGTGTTATCTATATCTCTTGCCAGTTTAAGATAGCTAAGGTGATTTCTGATGTTGATGTCCATTGTTGGAAGGATACATCTTAGGACATGTTATCAGATGGGTTGATTAGGATTAGATGTGTGATAGTCCATTGATACAAACTTCACTACTTGTTTACCTATGATCCAGACTTTAGATTTTGAGGCTTAGGTTCTCACTTTATGAATTACAATACTTGTTGTCTACTTGTTATACCAAAGTTTGAAGATGATGGTTGATTTATTATAGGCGAAAGTTTATTTCGGGTGAAGGAAAAATGGAATGGATGGTTTTGGATTTCTTGGAATATTTCAATGTTTTTGGTGTTTTGAAAATGTTTTGAGGCTATTTTTTATCTTTTGGAAATTTTATGTGAATATTTTTGGTTTTGGATTATTTAAGGTTGTTTAGGGTTTTCCAAGGTTTCCAATGTTTTTGGAATTTTCTAAGGTTTCAAATATTTTTGGGTTTTTTGATATTTTTCAAATGTTTAGGAGTTTTCTAATATTTGACCAAGACCTAACCTAAAAGACTATCCTAGTGGCCTTGGGGGCTTATCAAAGATGAGTCTTGCCTATGTTATACACGTAGAGACCACACAGTTCGACTGACTTGATTTATTGTTGAACACTTGATGAATGCCAGTTTATTATGATGGACTGCTAAAGGACTGACCTAGGGTGTCTCGGGGGCACATCAATGATGGCCTTGCCTGCGTTCAAGCTCAGACACTTGTAGTTTGACATGGTTCTATTTTTGGATTTTTGATGTTTTGACATGTTTAGGGATTTTTTTGTGTTTTGGATGTTTTGGGATTGTGACTTTACAATTTTTGAATGTTTTTGGATTTTAGTTGTACAAGATTTTGAATGTTTTTGGGTTTTAGCTGTACAGGATTTTGAATGTTTTTGGATTTTATTTGTACAAGATTTTGAATGTTTTTGGATTTTTGATGAGATTTTATGAATGTTTTTGGGATTTTCAATGAGATTTCCAATAACCTTAAGATATACAAGAACCTGATCCAATCCATAACAAATTTACCCCAACGTGACACAATAGACCACCTCAGTATAGGCAGGACAAGCTAACCTTTGGAATATGCCAAGTAGTACTAAGGAGAATAGGATACTTCACAATATCAAGTTATGATTTGGACGCGGATGGGTGATGAAATAAATAGGATGAATGATGTGATGGATGAATGTGATTGCGATGGATGAATGTGATGGAAAGAATGGTAGGATAAAGAACCAAAGATAGATGGAAGTACTTTATTTATGCAAGTTGCATGTTTTCTAGGTTTTCACAAAGGTACTTTTCCAAAGTGCCACTGAAGTGGTTTTCACTAGAGGACGATTATTTTTCTTTACTTTTTCAATCCTTTTTCTTATTTTTTTGGATTTTTTATTATTTTTGGATTTTTTTGTATTTTTCAAATTTATACCCTTCAAGACTAGGCATAAAGCTTTTTATGATGTAGGTTGTTGGTTAGTTCCTATAACGGTTTACCTTCAAGTGTTGATAATTGATATGCTCTTGATCCATAGCTTGTTGTGATGACTAAGGGGCCTTACTAGTTAGGCTCAAAATTTCCCTTACTATCCTGATCTGGAACATTCTTTTGATTCTACTTTAGGACAAGATCCCCTACTTGGAAAGACTAACTCTTGATCTTCTTTTTATAGCTCTGTTTTAGCTATTTTTGATATACTTTCAAGTGATTAAGGGCATCAAGATGACGCTCATCCATGAATTCTATCTCATTTAGTCGAGATACTTTGTACTCTTCATCAATGATTAAGTTCTGTAGTGAGACTCACAATGATGAAAGCTCGACCTTAATAGGCAAGATGGCTTATGATCCGTAGACCAAGGAGAAAGGGGTTGCACCTGTAGGTGTGCAGATACTGGTTCGATAGGCCCATAGGGTGGGATTTAACTGTAGATGGAAATCATGACCAACTTCATTAACCATTTTCTTTAGGATTTTTAGAATGGTCTTACTTGTAGCCTCATCTTGACTATTGCCCTAGGGGTAATACAAGGTAGAGAATCGATGTTGGATGTTGAATCTTTGACATAGATCTTTCACATCTTGATTTTTGAAGGGCGTTCCATTGTCAGAAATAAGGGCTTGTGGAACACCATAATGACAAATAAGGTAATAAAGGATAAATTTGGAAAAAAAAATTCCCGTTATGTAGGTCATAGGGATGGCTTCGACCCACTTGTTAAAGTACTCAGTGGTTGTGAGTATGAATTTATGGCCATTATATGAGCTTGGAGTAATATTTCCTATGAGGTCAAGCCCCCACTATGGGAAAGGCCAAGGTGTGACCATTGGTTATAACTCTTGAGCTGGAGCATGAATAAGATCTCCATGTTATTGACACTAGACACACTTTTGCACATACTATTGGGCTTCTCTTTCCATGGTTGGCTAGTAATACCCCATCCTCAACAGTTTCTTAGCTAAAGTCATACCACTAGAATGGGAACCAAATATGCCATCATTTACTTATGTTAAGGTATTCAGGGCTTCTTCTTGGTTAACACATCATAGTAATTTCCCCTCGATGCTTCGAAACTATAAGGTACCACCTAGGATAATGAATCAGGATACCTTTTAAATAAAGGTCTTCTTAAGATTGGAGGTGATATGGATGGGAGGGTTCCTCTGCTAAGGTAGGTAAATATATCATGATACCACGAGGATCCAAGACCAACGATTGCACACACAAATTCAATTTTTTGGATTTTGAAAGCTAGCATGATAAGTTGTTCTACCAAGAATTCACATTGAAGGACATTGTACAACATGTCTAATAATGATCCAATTGTTGTCATAGCATTCGTTGCTTGGTTTTTCATGCGGGGAATATATTCAAAAGTTATATCTATGAAAAGGTCCTTTAGAATTTCTACCATCTTCTTGTAAGGAGTTATTTTATCATCCTTAGTTTGGTAGTCATCATTAACTTGGTTGATAACTAGCTATGAGTCCCCATAGACTTTCATCTCTTATATCTGCCATTGAACTGCTATCCTTAAACCTGTGATTAGGGCTTCGTATTCCACAATGTTATTAGTACATGGAAATGATAGTCATTATGAATTTGTAATATAATCACCTTGAGGGGTGATAATAAGAATACCCACCCATAATGCATGTTGGGTAAATGATCCATCAAAGTACATTTTCCATTGATCTGTTGTATTGACAAGGAACACTGATTCATCATGAAATTCATATATCAAAGGGTTCTCTACATAAATAGGTGCTTCCACTAGTTGGTCTATGATTACTTGTCCTTTGATTACCTTGTGCTCCACGTACTCTATGTCAAACTCAGTCAAGATCATTACCCATTTGGCCATTCACCTAGTGAGGGTTGCTTTGGATAACAGGTATTTCAATGGGTTGATCTTTGTAATAAGCTTGATTTGATGCAACAACATGTAATGTCTAAAATTTTGTGAAGAAAAAACCATCTCTAAGAATGCTTTCTCAATGGATGAATAATTCATTTCATAGCCCACCAAGGTCCTTCTGATGTAATAGATGGCTCTTTCCTTTCCGTTTTCATCATGTCATGCTAGAAGAGCATCTAATGTGTTTGAGATATACAGGATCAAAGGTTTGTTTGGTATCGACAGCATGAGCATTGGGGGTTTCAATAGGTAGTCCTTGATCTACTAGAAGGATCTATCGCACTTCTCATCCCACTTGTAAGTTACTCCTTTATGGAGAAGATGCGAGAAAGAGTGAATTTTATTTGATAATTGTGCTATGAACCTTCTAATGGACTACAATCTTCCTTGTAACCCTCTCATCTGCTTCAATGTTTGTGGTGATTCCATGTCTAGGATGGCTTTAAATTTTGTTGGATCAATATCTATCACTCTTTGTGATATGATGTAGCCAAGAAGCTTCCCTGATGTAACCCCAAAGACACACTTTTTTGAGTTCAGACATACCTTATACTCTTCGAGCTTGTAGAAGATGGGTCCCAATAACTCTATGTGATCACTCCTTTTCTTTGATTTGGACAAGATATCATCCACATAGTCTTTGAATATTTTGTGGACCATGTCATGAAAGATGAGGGTCATTTCTCTTTGATAGGTCGCTCTTGTGTTCTTCAACCTAAATGGCATCATGTTCCAACAATATGTTCCCCATGGACAAGTGAATGCAGTTTTGTGTTGATCCTCCTTGGTGATCATGATTTGATTATAGACTGAAAAATTGTCCATGAGTGATATCATTTCATGTCCATCTATTAAATCAACAATGATGTTGATGTTAGGAAGATGAAAATTATCCTTCGGGCATGCTTTGTTCAAATCTTTGAAATTTATGCATTTTCTGATGCCCCAGTGGGTTTGGAGATTGGTACCAAGTTTGAAACCCACTCAAGATAATCCATCGGTTGGATGAATCCAATGTCAAGAAGCTTTTGTAACTCAAGTTTCACCAAGAGTGTTATTTGAGGGTGCATCTTCCTTAATTTATGCTTCATTGGTTTGGCTTCAGGATAGATTGTTGAATGATGCACAACCACTTCTAGATCAAGCCCTGGCATATATGTGTATGACCATGAAAATTTGGCTCTTTTCTCTTTCAGGAATGTTGCGAGGTTTTTTTGTTCTTCATCCAACAAGGATTCGACATAGAAAGTTATCTTTGGTGATTCTTTTGTTCCTTCATTGATTGGGATAGCCTTTTCTACTCACTGCTGAATTTTTTGGATGCATTGCACTAAGGGGGAGATTGAATACCTCATCCTTAGGTGCTTCAGAGAGGTTTTCACCTTCAAATGTGTCCTTTCTTTTTATTATTTTTGGATCAAAAAGTGCCACAGTGTGGTTTTCAATCAAATATTTGCATGTTATTTGCATGTTGTCCATTTTATGACTGAAGGATTCAATTGTCTCCCCATAGTACGCCCCTATGTTTAGCTCTATGTCAAAACCAGTTTTGTGATCTACCCATGGTAAGTTGTCACAAAGTCCCATGAATTTTGAGTTGCTTCATCATTTTTGAATAAATCTAGAATCGGTGGTCCTTGTTGGTCCCAATCAATGAGTTGGGGATATACTTGGCTTATTTCCGTGGTTTGGTCGTTTGGGGCAAAAGATGTTGTGGATATAAAGAGAGAGTTATTCTCAAATAGGTCAACAACATCGAGAGGGAAGTCATCTAGGGTAGTATCACATGATGTGGGTAAATAAGAAGAAGCCTTAGCCTATTTAGCGGAAGTACCTTTGCCAAGAAGGGTAACCTTACTAGTAGTACATCCTAGGACAAGATTCTTTGGATGTTTCTCAAGAACGATGGGTTGTAGCAAACCATTGTCATTTTGTCCCAATTTCTCATTCTTGTTATATCTCCATCCCTTCATTAGTTTCAATCCTTTATTGTCATGTTCCATGGGAAGAATAGGGACGAGTTGATCTTCCTGATAGAGTAGTTTAGAGACATCCTCCTCATTAACATCTTCTTTGTTCAAATCCCCCCACTTGGTGAAGGTAGTAGCTTCCATCCTTATTGTTTCAACCACTGTGTTGATAGGTGTGGGTTTCCCATGAGATTTGGGAGAAAGAGGTATCTCCCCCAACACAAAAGTATCCTTCGTTAGTTTATAGTTTTCACAACCATCATCCTAGATCACCGCTTTGATATCAAGGATGTTCTACACAATGGGTGTTTTTGTTTCTAAGGTAGATGCAAGGGATGATGGGTCAACAAACGAGGAGGATGTTGTAGGACCTTCATCATTTTTAGGGATTTTGGGTATTTTGTAAAACTTGGCCCCAAGGTTCTTGCAATAGTAAAAAGGCTTAGGATCTCTATGGATGGTAACTTCTATATCCTCAAAAGGAAATTTTACACATTGATGATAGGTCAAAGCTATAGCTTTTAGGGCATGGACCCATGGTTGACCAAGAAAGATGTTGTAAGGGAGATCAAGGTATAACACATAGCATGTAGTCTCTGCAATGACAAGTCCTACTTGGTTGGGTAGTGTGATGATGCCTTGTGATACTCGCTCTTGATTGTCATATGCTTTGATGGTTGTACTCTTTGTCTTCTCAATAGCATCTTCTAAATAACCCAAGTTTTTGATCAACTGAAGGGTGAAAATGTTTAGACCAAACACCTCCATCTACTAAGACTCTTTAACCTTATTTTTATGAACAACGACCTCAAGGTGTAAAGTGCGATTATGAGATGGTTGTGATGGTAGGTCCTATTTCGAGAAGGTGAGAATATGAGGGATAGTGATATGTCCTACCATAGCTTGAAATTACTCTATATCAATATCTTCTTGAGCTGATCCAAGAGACTGTATTTGTTAGGGTATGATATTGGAAAAGTAGGTTGTTCCCTAGGTTGAGATGAAGCTCCTTAGATGGTGACTTTTCCACGTCACGTGATGACTCCACAATTTGCACTAATCCCTTTGATGGTGACAATAGTGATGACGCTATCATAGGAAGTGACTACATTAGAATAGACATGTTGCACGTTTGTGTAATCCTTACCTTTTCCATTGTTGTTTCCTTTGTTGTGATCTGGCATAGGGTTCTTGTATATCTTGAGATCTTGGTTGTTATCTGGCACCTCAATAGATATGTCTCCATTTTCAATATCATCTTGGATAAAAAAATTTAGCCTCATACAGTTTGATGTTTTGTGTCCCTTAATTTTGTGAAAGTCACAAAGATATTTTTCGTTGTACCATGGCAGTTTATCTTGTGGTTCCTAGTAGTTTTCAAAATTTGGAAGTGTTATCAAGTTTGACTCTACCAATTTCTTCATGATAGTTTCGATAGGCTCTGATAACTAGGCGTATTTGTGTTATGGATAGTTTTTCCTGTTGGGGTTTCATCATTGTTGCATTTCAGTGTTATTGATTTGATTATTTTGAGGAGATTTTGTTTGTTGTACAGTTGGTTGAGCATTTGCTATTTGATTGGTTTTTGGCTTAGGAGCACTTAAGACTACCTTAGCATCTACCACGCCATCATTTGTCACGTTCTTATTCTTAGCCCATACTTGAGGTTTATCACTTGAACTAGTTGATGGGTGGTTGTCTTTGTATACTTGTGTATTTCCTTGTGAGATTAGAGCACACTCGATGTTGAGGGCTCTAGGGATGATCTCGTCATAGGTGGTAAGGCATTGAATTTTAAAGTGGAAGGATAGATATGGATTGACATTCGCTATGATGATCCCCACTTGTTGCTCGTCGAGAATTGACCACTTTCTCTTACTAACCCTTTTCCTCCATCATTGTAAGAAATTGGCGAAAGATTCTCCTTTATTTTGTTTGAAAGTGTATAACTCTTTTAGACTCACATCCATGTCAAGATTAAAGGAGAAGTGATCTATGAATTTATAGGTGATTTCTTGGAAGGTTTTGATACCTGGAGGCAACAGAGAAAACCAATTGATGGTTGGGACTATCAAGCTTCGTGGAAAGAGGTGCATCAAATAGGAATCATTATAGGCTGCCTCCATACACATGACATTAAAATCTTTGACATGGCCCACAAGAATTCCTCTCACTTGGTATTTATCAAATTTGGGGACTTCAAAAATAGGAGGGAAAGGTACCATTGTGATGTTTTGATCGAATGGATATGGGCATAGGTTTTGTTGTGTATGGGACTTCTTCATTTTTCCCATCCGAAGATCTTGCATTTCTTGTGTTAACGCCTTGAGTTGCGATGCTATATTGTCTTGTGGGATTGGTGGAGGAACAAATGTTGTATATTGGGGGATGGAAAATGGATTGTACGTGGGATTTTGATATAATGAGGTGTTGTATGGTGTGTATGGTGGTGTAGGATACTGTGAAGATGATGGTGGTGGAGGCATATATGTTCCTAACATGTTTGTATTGGAGATGTTTTACTAAGGATTGTAGTATAAACCCTATTATTATTGTTGTTGTTGGGCTAGCAAGGCTTGTTATTGTTATTGGGCCATGAGGGCTGCTTGTTGGGCTTGTTGTTGTGGTTGGGCCACTAGGGATTCTTGTTGTTGTTGTTGTTGTTGTGATGCTAGGGTTGTTTGTTGTTGTTGCTATTGTTGGACAACTTGTTAATAAGCCTATTGTACTTGTTGTAAAGTTAAGGCATGGTCTTGCAATGTGGGATCGGTTGGTTTTTGGGACATCTGCGGTGGGTTTTGGGCGATGTTTTGTGTGGGTTGTGGATGAGAGGTTGGGGGTTCCCTTGGTTTAACATTCCTTGTAATATGGTGGATTGAGATGGAGGAATGTAATTTTGAGGTCCCATTTGATTTTTCATGATGAGAGGGACCAAGGGCAAAGATGATGATGATGCCATTAGGTATTGTGATGGAAATAGCACATTAGGACCTTGAGTCCATTGCTTGAAAGGATTCCCTTGACTGATGTGTTGGGGATTCCCTTGTGTTTGGGATGTGGCCAAGGTATTATCTTGGTTGATGGAGTTTGTGACCAAGGGGTTTTTTTGATTTGGGCTGGTGAAGGATGGGATAGATGTTTTTTGGGCAACCAATAGGATGGATGAACTCATTGGGGGATTTGATAAAGATGTCCCTTGTTGCATTGAGGGCTGATTTTTCATAAGGGTATTAATTTTCCCTTTTGGATCTATTTGTGACACTTGGTCCACACTTCCTTGTGTGACGTTGGGCACACTTGTGGTACTTGTGGGGATGGATGAAGATGGGTGTCCTCAATATGTAGAGTTTGTCGTGGATTCATGAAGTGCAAGTGGTTTATGTTGATGTAGGAGATGTTCAAGAATGGGAGGAGTGCCAAATGTTGGTGTCCAAGTGGTGTTTTAAGAAGTCTTGGTGTTTAGGGTGCCCACAAGTGTGTTGCTTTCAATGGAAGAGTATGGCCAAAGTATTTAGCAAGACTAGAAGGAAGACTAGGAGTTGGTGTTTGATTTAGACCTAAAGATTGAGTTGTTTGAATGGTGGATGAAGTCAAGCCTTGTGTCAAGGGTTGCACAACAAAATATGGGGAAATTCGAGCTACATTTTCTAAGGCTTGATGTTCATGTTTATAATCCATGATTTCTTCCTTGGTAAGCCCAAATGGGTTGTTCGTGATGTCTTCTATCTTATATGGTCCTGATAGAGTCAAGGGTTGTTGCAATGGGGTAACATGACTTCTTGGATCAAATTCTTGAGGATTGGTATCACTTAAGGTGAATGTGAGTTTGGATTTTTCCATGATTCTCTTGTGTTGTGATCTTATCTTTACCATAAATTGTGGGTCACCTATGGGAGAGTTATGTTGAGATTTGTAATGTTTAAACTCTCTAGTTGACTCAAATATTGGTAAAAGGGACGCTCTAAGTTGTTTTGGATCAATGGTGATAATGGGAGATGAAAAACGTGAGTGTTGTGGGGAGTGATCTTTGCAAACATTTTGGGACAACACTTTTGACTTAAAGGTTTGATTGTTTGATGTTTGGATAAAGGATGTTAATGGATTTATGAATCTTTAAGGTAGACTTGTAACCTTTAATATAAACTAGTCTACAAGTGATAACTAACTTAACTAAATGTATGGAAAAGGATTCATTTCACATACAAAGTAGCTAAGTGATAAACTAGTCTAAGTCAAAAAGCGTTGGTGTGTGTAAAAGTTTGCAAAGTTTGGCGAAGTGAGGTTTGAAATTTGATGAGGGATGGATGAAATTTTTGACTCCATGTTGACCTAGAGAGAACCTTTGTTTCACAAGACCAAAGTAGTGAGAAACATGCTATACCTCTAAAGTGATCAAACCCTAAGGACTCAATGATTAAGGAGAAGTTCTTGTGAAATGTGTAGACTTGGTTCATCCATGAAATAGCGTAGAAAACATCTCCTTATTGCTTTGTCTCAGTTGTGGTGATTCCTTAAGATATGTATCCTAATATACTTTGAACTATGATATCTAAGTTTGAAATGAAAAAATGTAGACCTTCTCTTGGGGATCTTGATTTTACGAGAGATCATAAAGATAAGTACAAGATCATGAAAAAAAGAGGATATTTATTTCCATGTAGGAGGTGGTAATATAGGCCTTCCGACCACAATATCAACATTTTCCTCTTGTTCATCTAAGATGTTTGTTGGGTTTCTCCACTAGGTGGGAATTTCCTTTGTTTCAAAAGTGAACCTCCTCAAACTACTTATTATATCTATTTATTCTCCTTCAATTAGCTCAAAGTTTGGTTTTATGATAGCGAACATAAGGTTTGGTTGTTCAACCAGAGCGATTAGATACCAAATGGTCATTGTGATGTTCAATTTTTCAATTTATCTTGCTTAAATGAGTTTCTTTTTACCACAAACACTAGTCTTTCTTAAGTTTCAAACTAAATGTCTATATCAAAAACATCATTCAGTTCATAATGTCCATTTTGTGAAAGTCATGAAGTTAAAGCCATAGTTGCCTAGGTTGACTTTGGGAAGTATGGATTGAGATGTAAACCAAAATATTTAGAATTCTCTAAGGATAGAAATCCTTAGGACAATCATCAATATCAAGGTTCTTTCAATGGGTATCCATACTTAGACCAAAGGGTTTGAAATTTTGAGAAACTTGTTGATGTTTGTTTGCAATGTTTTTAGAACCAAGCAAAGTATTTAACTGACTCACAAGCATGAAAAATCCTAGTTCAGGTGTGTATTTCTTAGTAGGCTTACCATCATCCTCTAAGAGATGGTTAATCCATGAAGATGGAATGGAAAAATAGGCTATATCAAGGAAATGTACCATCTTGACATGCCAAACAAAGGAGTCCCTTCCCCATTTGATTTATTGCCTCAACCAAAAACTGAACATGGTAAGTAACTTCTGGGAGTGGTGCGCCTCCCATGCACTACTTCAAAATACACTTCAGAGGAAATGGTGAGCCACTATTAACAAGGTTCTTAATCCAAACTTTCAAGATAAAATAGTGCTATCCACATGACAATTCACTCAATTAAGAGGCCTCCCAACCCTTAGAAATATCTAAGGGTTTCAATGCATCACAAGAATACTAGGGGAGACATTCATTGATATAGGACAACAATACTAGTTGGGTAGTGAATTTAGTCACAACCAATTATTGATATAGTACACCGAAATGAAAGCACCGCTTTGGTCATTCCCTCTCACAAGTTGGGAGGTAGGCCCTCTAAAGGTAACACATGTTTGAAGCTTAAAATGCTTTTTGTCACCCAAGATTTCCAAAAGGTGCAAGGGGAGAGGATAGGCACTTCCAAGAAGAAAAGGTATACTTGTGTGTTTCTCTTCACCCAAGATTGCACAAAGCACAAGGGGAGAGGATACACACAACAAGCATACACAAGCAAATCAGACACATGTTCATCTTAACCATTGACAAGCATAATGAATTAATTTTAAGCACCAAATGAAGTGTTTTAGATTGTTCAATTTTAAACCAACATCGTAAAACAAGGATATGAGGGTTCAATTTTAACCAATTTGAGCATTAATTTTAAACCCAAAAGAAATCTAGTTGGTCCTAAAATGTGAAATAAAGCATCATAAAATGGCTTATAATTTCCCCATAAGTATTGAAACACTTTTTTACAATTATATAATCAAATGATGATATGGTTCTTCACTTCAAACTTTATCACTCAAACCTACAAAACTAGTTAGTCTAAAAAGCAAAAAACCAAAAGCTATTGACATGCTAGCAATTAGATGAAACCAAAAAAATAAAAACACATGTTGAAATTCAGGTTTAGTTTTGTTTACCAGTAAAAAGCGTTTCTTTTTGCAAAGGTGTTGCCATAATTCAAAAAAGCGTTGCTCTAGTGAGAAAAAGTGTTGCTCTATAGTATAACAGAGACGCCGATAGCATCACTATTTTGGAGGCGTCATTGTTTTCAAATCTTTGATACCTCTAAAAAGTATTAGTGTCACAATTTGTTAATAGGCGTTGTTTTAATTAAGCATCAATATGCTTTAGAAAAGGGTGTTGCTATATGGCGACACCTGACAAATGCATCATTTTAGCCTCCAAAAGTGTCGTTCTACCTACAAAACCAAGAAAACTGAAATCTAGAGAAAAAATCATCATATCCGATCGGTTGAGCCCTCTTTCTAGCACCAAATTGTGATTGATGACATAGTCTATGTTAGCTACACTTGATCCATATGGATTTGAATCATAATTAAGCCATTATGCATTAGTCCCAATAAGATCATTCAATTTAAACAAGATGAAGTAGCCATTAAAACTAACAATTTAAAACATGAAATCTTAACAAACATCTACTCTAAGACATTGAAACTTCTCCTATTAGGGAAGTGGTGTCACATTGATGTGGAATGGTGACCCTTTCCAAATCCCTTGGATAATAAGCTTGTTTCAAGAAATTTTATTGAAGAAAACTGATGAAACTAATGAGAGATGTGTTGTGAAACATGATTAAAGCTAGATTAATATGATAAAAGATAAGATGATCAATGTGAGTGTATGCAATCTATTCTAAATGTATGCAAGATTCGAAAGATTAAAACCCTAGTTTCAAAATATTCTAAATGGATGCAACTAAGTTATCATGGAAGCCATTAATGGATGCTCTAAGCTAATAATGCACGTAAATTAACCTAAAATGCTTTTAAAACAAAAAATGTGAGTGCAAATGGATGTGATTTTCAACAGCATAA
>VDFB02114680.1:0-26576 GCA_007258455.2 Sequoia sempervirens | reverse complement strand
AGACATTATTGTTTCAACCCAAGAATCCCTAATTGGTTTGAGTAATGTCTCTACATGATTTTTTTCTTTTACTAATAAGGTTCTGCACACTTTTTCATACCCAGGAGATTTGAAACCTGAAGGTGCAATATTGATTGCCTCCACCATTTCACGCCAATATGGTGATCTCACCAAGTTGAAAGGAAGACCATTGGCATAAATGCAACGTGCAATTTTTTCCTCTGCGATGTCTTGCTTCATTTTGAAATGCCCTATCCAATGGTCCTCTTTTGTGGGAAGAAATGGGGTCTTCTACTTGGACAGAGGGTGTCTCCAAGAAAGGATGTTGAGAGGCCACTGCTGAATCTCCAAGCAAAGTCATTATTTTTTCTTTGCTAAAGGATGGTTTCTTAATTTTGTTCTTTCAGCCATAGCATCAGCTTCTTCTTGTTTAGCAATGTATTTCATAATTTTATCCTTTGACAACCCCTTCTTAGTTGGCCCTCCACATACTCTAATCCCTTGCCCACCTTGTCCACAAAGGTGAAATCTCACTCAACTATATGAGCTCTTAAATTGGATTTTACACTCATCACAAATCCAAACAAATGCCCCACCTCTTGGAAGTTGTTCAACCATCGTAGTATGATGCCATAAAGGAGATGCTGCATCAATTTTAAAATTTTGGTTTTTACCAACAGTAACACCCACTGAACTTGAACTTGTAGCCATTTGAACTTTGATTTTGCTGTTATAAGAAAAATAAAGTATTGAACAAATTACAAAATGAACACTAAAACACATTGAAACAAATAGCAAATCTTATTTCTTCTTTTCTAAAAAAAATTCTTCAAAAACTTGAAAAAATCCTCAAAAACTTGAAAAAAGTCTTCAAAAATTTGAAAGAATCCATCATAAACTTGAAAAAATGAGTTAAAATGCATATCTTAGGTGATTAGATCTCCTTTGTGCAAACTATCCTCACTTTCTTTTGCACTTGATCAATCTCCTTCAAAAAATTAGCAACCCGCAAAATGAGAAAAATGGAGGGCAAAATGTGTTTGTGAGAGCAATGAAATGACAAAGGAGTGATAGAGTCATGTTATAAAGGCGTTTTAGGGTTTTTTTGGCACTTTAAGTGCTTTAAAAATTGATTTTTTTTGGTTTTCAGCGCCCAAAGTCCGTGGGAGCATTTGGGCACGCACGGGCACGGCTGGGAGCATCTAGCCACCCCCGGGTTCTTTGTGGGTCACAAAGAACCCGGGGGTGGCTGGGCACTCCCAGCCGCTCCCCAGCAAAGACCTGTGCCCAAATGCTCCAGGAGTGGGCACACAAGGCAAAAACAAAGAACCCGGTAACATAGTGTAGAACTTGTACATACCTCTATCATTACGAAGAGATAGAGTGAAAACTAGAAAATGAGAAATATTGTTAACCGAGCACTCACACAACTCAAACTGATTCTGCTGATTTCATACACCATACAAGGTGAAGGGATAAATATACCTATTTGTAGTTTGTACATCATAGTTGCATTTAGCAAAATATAATTTAAATAAAGATGTAATAACAATTCATACTAGGGTCAAGGATCCGCACACCACAAAATGAAAGTATAAAAAGCATAATTTGCACATCAAATATCTTATTTGGAGTAGCTTGATTATTTGTCAAGTCCGAGTCAGTTTGGCATATTGGTCTTGCTGAGTCTGTGCCAGTTTCCAGCTCATAAATACACATATGACTAACATCATGCTGTTAAAAATGGATTTTTGGATGATAACTGATAAGCTAATTTGTCCCCTTTCTACTAAGGAACAAAAAGTAAAACCTTTTCTATTTCAAAAATGGATTATTGGATTCTAAAATAAGCAAAGCAAGTGGTGCTTTTTTCCCTATAATTATGGGTACCAAACATGCTTGCAATGGTTAATCATCTATGACATTACCAAATGAACTGACAATGAAATGGGCAGGGAGTTCCAGATAACATCGGCTGATGACCTTTCAGACTTTGGTTGCTTTGTGGTGTTGATTTGGGGCGTCACACTTTTACAAGTTACAGGTAAGTTTTATGACTTCAAGTGCTTTTGGATTCAACTGTGTTTTTTGTATGGATGTTTCAGATCACACTCAGTGATACATCATTAGGATGAGGAAAGAACAGTCAATTTCTATCAGCCATCAATGCATGCAAGGATTAAAGCTCTTTATTTACTAGATATTTTGCAGCTTTGGTAGTGGATTGTGTTTTAGCTGTTGCAATAATGGTAAAACTTGTAATTTCTATGTTTCACATAAGACTTATCTTTTTCTTTTTGCAAAATCACAGATATTAGCCTAATTTACCATTTTATCCGAGGACAGGGCACTATAAAACTTTATGTGGTGTACAATGTCTTAGAGGTGGGGTAAGATTTTAAGCTTTATACAGCACATGCAATTTTTTTCCAACGATTTGAAACTCATTTAAGGCTAGTCTTAATTTTCTATAGCATTCTTGGTTTGTGGAGTGCTAAGTAAACCATATGCCATTGGAAACAGATATTTGATAAACTGTGCCAATCATTTGGAGGGGATGTACTTCAAGTACTTTTCAATTCAGCAGTAGGAGTTGCAAATAGTTCGAAGGAGCATATGCCAATGGAAATTGTGCGCTTTATTTTGGACCAAGCTATTGCTGTTGCTGCCTTCAATATCCTTTCCAAGATCAATTTTGTGTTTTAATGTGTGCAGTGACACGAAATGCTCATCTATAATCTCCTTTCACTTTCCAGTTAGGTGTACATTTTCATTGCCAATTGCATCATTGTAATGTCCTTAATTGCTGTTACCTGCGCATTCTTTCATTATTTTAGCTCAAGCAATTACTCTATCAGCTGCAATAATAGCCCATAACAATGCCTTGATGGCACTACTTGTATCCAATAACTTCGCTGAGATTAAGAGCAATGTTTTCAAGCGTGTGAGCACAGAGAATCTGCACAAGATGGCCTGTTATGGTGAGTTGTCTTACACTTTACTTTTGAGGGACAAATTCCATTCTTAATATATTTACCCTGTATAACACTCATACATGCATTGAATGATACACAATAATTTTAAAGCATTGAGACTATGAAATAGCTTTATTAAATTGTTAACATTGAAGAGTCAGTTTGAACTTTTTAGATATTTTGGTTGTGCTCTTTTTCCATCCAAATGAGAAAAATTGCTTTGGTAAAGCTACAAAACAATCGTTTCCCAGTGAAATGGAATGCATATGCTGTGTTTGGCAGTAAGTCCTGTTAGACACTCCTGTGTTCCACGCTTTAATTTGGGATAGGCTTGTTTTTGTAATAGTAGAAAATTAGATCTATCTGTATCACTTGGGAGTATGATGTTTAGAAGATGGATTGAAATGTTCCTTCTGGTCCAACTCAAAGAAATACCACCTCAGAAATTAGATTCAGCTGTGACTTTTTTTATTTTAAAAAATTATCATAAGTTAATAGAATATTTCAGTTAACTTTTAGTCTTATTTTTTTTGAATGCTACTTCTCTCCCTCCTTTTGTTGTCTGTAGTCCTAACTGCCACCGTGACTGGTTCCACTCCTTGAAAGTAGTGTTACATTAGCATGTTTTCCCTTAAATGTCGTAAACTCAAGGCTACTGTAACAGGTTCTGTCAGTGGTTTACTGGAATATAAGGAAGTTCATGCTAATGGGAACAGGCAATTTGGGATCATTATTCTGGCAACAAGAAATGCTAGATTATAGATTGGGAATTGATAATAATTTTTCTTAGATTGATGAGATGGTTGGTGGTCTTGTGGAAGAATTTTGTAACTGAAAGAGCTGGTAGGCCGTAAACCTGAAAAAATGAAGATATAAAACCAACAGGATATCCAGAACTTAAAAGTTAAAACATGGTATTATTTTCAAAAGATAGAAATAGATGATTCTGTAAATCATTTTTTATTTTGATAACATTTTAGTCCTTCCTGGCAGAGAAGACTTAAATTGCCTGGAATCTGTAGCAAACAGCAATAGTGTTTGTGGGTGTTATAATGGGGTAAATAGATTTTTATACAAAAGAGAACAGGTTATTTGGGATGAATATGTTCAAATAACAAAGAGTCCTGAATATTTGATTGCAAATTAATATGTTTTTTCTTTGATTGGTGTGAGCTGGGGTCACGGGGTTGAATCTTGTAAAACAGAGAAATGAAGATCTGAAATGAAGAGGGTGCCCACAAGTTCAAATATAATATTCTATTGGATAGAGGGAATAGATGATCCTGTGTTTCTTTTCTTGATTACATTTCAGTCTAAACACCTACTGTTTTACCATTATATCCTATCTAATATTATGAGAGCTTGTTGAAGCATAAATTTTTTACGACACATCCAGTCAGCTGGCTCTTGTTTAATATTTATTGTGTGATTCATGTGCAAGATTCTTATTACCAAAATATACAGAGATCATTCTTTTGTTGTTGTCCTTGTTTTTTTCGTCTGCAGATACTGTGGAGAGATTCCATATCATGGCTTATATCATATTTGTATTGGCTCAAAACATTTTGGAAGCAGAAAGTTCATGGTTGTGGAGATTCGTGATGGTAGGATTGCTGGGCAACCATTGATGGTGTATTCTGTTGTTATAATTGAATCTTGAGTTCCAAACAAAAAGCTTAATTTTTTGATTGTTTTAAATTCCGGTATTGGAATGAAAGAAAATACAGAAGGAACTTTGAAGTTTAAATATCATGACTATGAAGAAGTTACAGTTTTATTTTCTGTTATGATTTCAATTGCTAACTGCGCTCACATGGATACAGAACTCGTTCTTGATATGGAGCTGTGAAGTAATCGTGGATGTTATCAAGCATGCATTTCTTGTAAAGTTTAATGAGATAAAACCGGATGCTTATTCAGAATTTCTGGAAGCTCTCTGTAAACAGGTATTACCTTAGGACATATTAAGTCATGTAGCTATATGTGTCATTGGTATGGAAACAGTTGTCATTTTAAATTATGAACCCATGAAGGGACACTATGAGATAAAAAATGGGACGATCATAACAGATTTATCCATCTAGTTGGCTTTTTGCTGTTGAGTTCTGTTTCTTTATTCTCATTCTCAGTGGACTAAGATTCTCTTTCACATAATGGATGCAGACTTTAAACAATCAATCACTTGAAGCTCATAAGACATTGACTTTTATTCCTCTTGCACCAGCATGCGTGGTATGTTATATGGCTTCATTTAGCAGTCTTGTTCCTTTTTTGAAAATCCATATATAAATAATGCGAATTATTATGCTACCCCAGTTTCTAAGAATGGGCTGGTTGAACAAAAAGAACTTAAAAAAGAATACGTAAGCATATTGTATTGAAAGAACAGGTGTATTTTGTTTTTAAATCTTGGAACAGTTCTTATTGTGCTTTAAATTTTATTTTGCAGGTTATTAGAGCCTTGACACCAATTTATGCTTCACGTCTTCCCTCTGGCCCAGTTTGGTGGAGATGGTTTTGGATTTGTCTGCTATTTACAGTGACATATTTAATGTTGGCAAGCTTGAAAGTTATAGTCGGTCTTGGCTTGCAAACTCATGCTAGATGGTATATTCGTAGGTGCCTTCGAAAACAAAGACACTTACATGCTGATTAGTTTTGTATATTTTATATCAATAGTTTTTATTCTGGTTGGCATTAATATGAGACAATTGCTAATGATGGAATATTGTATACAAAGCAAGTTAACTGGAGCCACCATTGCATGTTATGCTTATCCTACACCCACAAATAGGAATGGGCAGCATTGCCATATTCCTATTTATTTTCTAGGTGGGGGCTGTGGGACTCAATTCCAATTCATTTTTTTTCTTGTTATTCAGAAATCAATATGATGGGATATTTAAGCAAGCTTGAAAACAAGAGAGATAGTTTTGTTAGCTGTGTTTTGTATGTTTAATTCCCTTTTTCATGAGAATGCAGTCAATTTGAATTTATATACCACTCCTTTGAGCTGGAGTTTGAGAGATACAAACAGATTTTGAATATTTAGCTATTTTTCTGTAATTATGTTCGGGAGCAGTATGAATAAACCTCTAAAATATTTTTGGTCAAAACAAATCAATTTTGTTAAACTGTTTTAAGTGCAAAGGGCCCACTGTTATGTAAGAAATGAAGCCTTTTGTGCGTTGACCCACATACATAGTATCACAAAATTCTATTTCATTGTTTAATTACAATAAATTTTGTTTTTTCCATCTAATAAGTCATACAATGATTTTTATTTATTTTAAGTTTGCTAATTGAAAAAAATAAACATCTCCATATCTTTCTATATATTTTATATAGATTATCTTGAAAATATATATACTACTAGTTACATCTAGCAACCACACGCCCTACATACTTCAAAGTTTATAATGTAGACACTTGGTCTACTATTTCGTTATATTTTTTGAACTCCTTTTCACTTTAAACAAAGAAACAATTGGGTGATGAAAGTCATGTGGCATATTTTCTTTATTATGCATTGGGTATACATGATTTAAGTTATATTAATTTTTCAATTTTTTTTTTTTTTTTTCAAATTATCTTTTATACTTAATTTACAATTTATATAAAATTACTTATACTGCCGAAATTCCTCAAGCTGACATTAGAACCTTAGGTTAGATATATTATAGATGTCAAACATCGAATCTAAAACATTAGAAACTTTCATCTAGTCTAATCATACTGAAACTGCCATACAAGCTATTTGTAAACTACCAAAGTTCTACCTTTAACATGGGCAATAAGTTATCTATTGATTATAGAAATATATCAATATGTTTTCTTTTGTGGCTAACTAATATCTTTAACATCTAGTACTAAGTATTGGACTTGTATAATGTATTCCATTTTGTATGGTTGTGGAAGGATGATGGGATACAAATATTCAATTTTGTGTTCCTACTTATTTAGGATGTTTGGCACTAATAATAAACTAAACATATATTTTAATTTTAAAGTTTTAAAGTTTTTAGTGTCAAATGAGGGGTATGTATTACGTGAAAAAATATTAAAATTATTTATTATAAAATTAAAAATATAAATAATATGTATAATAATTACATAAATATTAGACATATAATAATAGTGAAATGAGTAAAATATATGATAAGAATGTTTTGAGGGGAAAGCCTTCATAAATGTGATTTTGTGCAAGAAGACGTCTTACCTCAAAACAAGGATTTTCTTAGTGGTTCGTCAATTGGTGAATAGTTCATTTATGTCCATTCAAATTTGGCAAATGTGTTGCAAATGGTGGGGGCCTAAATTACTAAGATTTTATTAATTATCAATTTAATACATATTAATTTCCCATCAATTTACTTATAAGGTATTTGTAATTAATGTTTTTCACCACAGTAATCTACATGCTTGTAATATGGAATCACTTGAAAATTTGGAGGCATATTTTAATTTATTGACATATTTGCCAATAATATTAAAAGTTTGCTATGTATGACGACAAACTTTGCTATATAAATAGAATGCCATATGATTAGTAGGGCCATAAGCATTGAGAATCACAACATATGTTTTTGATGATAGTTTGATTTACCCAACATTTATATGGACCATTTTACAATCATAGATGATTCACCAAATTTTTACTCCATTGTTTGACCTTCATGTAGGGGTTCACCAAATTTGTACTCCACCAATGTACAATTGGATTGTGGGATTTGTGAAATATGAATTCATATAAATACAATTGAAACTCTGAATGAATCTTTTACATGTATATTATTCTTAGTTTTGCTCTCAATTGGAATCGTAGACAAGTTACAACTATAGGCATTCATTGTTTCTTTCTTGTTTTATAATATATGTTACAACTATAGGCATTTATTGCTTTTAATATGTGAGACATTGAAAGTTGAAAGGTAAGTGATAATTTTTTTATTATTTTATAATACAAGATTCTTCGTGTTATTTGTTTCTTTGCTAGTTTGGTTTCATTGATACAAATGATATTGAGTAGAGAGACACCTAGGTCCCAAGAATCTATGATTCTTTCTTGTTGATTTTGTTTGTTTACTATTTATTTTCATTATTACATAATATAGATGATATGAAAATCTGTTAGTGTTGAGCCTTTGACCATGTGAATCATGAGAACCCACAAATGAACTTTTTTTGTAGTTTTTAATTTGTGAGAGATGTTGAGCAAGAACAAGTTTCTTGAAAGCGGTAAAGGGAGCTTGTCAAAATATAGAAACATAATGCCATACTTTAACAGTGTTTGTCATCCATTAGATGAAGAACAAGCTACAACATTAGGATTTGTACCATATATTAACAAAAATGGTAATACCTTAGAGGAAGTTTGAAATGAGTTGGATGACAATGCCCCATAAAATGTTCCACATTCATAGGAGTCTTGGGGTAGTAGGAATGATAATATTAATAAATCAAACTCAATAAGGGATAAATAATGTAGATCTTGCATGGAAAGGGAAAAGAAAAGCCAATAAAAAATGGGGGGATATGATAAGGAATTTTTTAGATTGATTGGGTGCCAAAGTACTCATTCATTAAATCAGAGGAAAATGTAAAGGAAGATGAACCTCCCATAGAATGTAGGTGTAAGATTTATTGTTGAAAATATGGTAGGGACAAGAATTTACAGCTAAAAGTTGATTCCATAGAAAAATATGTTGGTGAAGTCTATGAAAAATAAGTAATAGATAGAAAGAAAATATTAGTGATAAAGATAGAAAATAAAGGAAAAATATCGTGTTAAACATGCTTTGAAATATAACGTGCATATAGAAAACAAGAAATTCCATCATGTAAATATAATGAGTATTGTCAACTCTAGACTTGTACTTTCTATGCATGCAAAAGAAGAATATTGCACATCTAATAATATCAAATTTTCTCATGAAGATGATGATTATCAAGTTGGTGATGATAAGTCAAAATATGAGGGGTTCCACCTTTTAAGTAAATATAAAATAAAATTTTGCCTTTAAACAATACAACCAATAAGAATGTGTGAATACTATTTACACTAAATATTGTCCTATTTTATTTTGAGTTGAAAATAAGATCTCAATTCGCACACAAACAATCATACCCATACTCACACATGGCACTTTTAACTATAAGTGCTTTCCTATTGTCGTTGAACACAAAAATTTGGGATAAAAGAAGTGGATGCACACAAGTACTAAGGTTGACTACTTAATACTTATGGATTAATTCCATATTAGTTAAATGAAGAACACTTTTGTTACTATCCTTGGGCACCACAAATTGCTTGGTACCATAGATATTATTAAAATAATTAGTTCGTTAATTCAATGTGACGATGCTAAGAGAAAAAATAAAGTCAAATAAAGGAAGGCATCCTTGACAAGTGAGCATGTGCACTCACTAATGAACATTTATTCTTCCTTGCATATGCTTGTAAGCTTGGTTTGAATGCTATAGACAAGATATTTCCATAGACCATAGAAATCACTAAGAATGCAGATTAATATATATTTTTTATTTTTAATATTTTTATAAAAATAATTAAAAAAATAGAATTTATTTTTTAAAATTCACCAACCATACTTACATTAGTTTTTACAAGTGAATTTACAACTATAAAATAATCGAACAATTTATACGATAAAGAGGCCAAAAAACCTCTAATGGCCTAGGGCAAAAGTGTCAAATTTTAATGAATTGATAGTTAATCCTTATGTTCTTGGGCCTTCTAGATGCGATGATAGGGTTATATTTGACCCAAAGTGCTCCAAAATTGTAGCTACCTAATGGATTTAGCAACTACCTCCCAACTTCAAACCCTTGTAGATCTGCGTTCGGGTGATCCCACAATAGTGGTTTACAATTTTTGGCCAAATTGAACACTGAAATAATTTTTTTTAATTAAATCTTCACTTTCGGGCACCTATAGCAGCTAAACCGTGAGGAATTTGAAGATGATGCAAACTAGAGTTTTGTGACATTTTGTCTGTAGATTCTAAATATATTTTTTTCAAAATTTTTGGAATCAAATTGCACTTCTTTTTCCATCTCCTTGAAAACTAGTTTTTTTCAGAAAACATCATTTTAAAAAAGTGACGCTCATCGTATAACAAATTTTTTTCTATGAAGGATAAAATTCTAATTCTTTCAAATTTAGATTTGTAACTCGATATCTAGTGCTTTCACTTTAGATAGTTTTATTGAATATTTTTTCTTTAATCAAGTTTCAAGTCAAACCAATTACAATTTAGACACATACCATCAGATAACGCGGTAACTTTTTTGTATGTATCAAATTCATTTTTTTGTTGGATCAAAGACTTCAATATCTAGTGCACTCATATTTTTCAATTTTTTTTGATAATCTATTATTTTTTCACATGCAGAATAGAGAGCTTGATTTTCGGTGAAAAACATATGTTTAATAAAACTAAAAAAACAAATACATAATAAAACCAAAACATATTAAAATTATAATCATTGGATAGTTTGTTCTGAGGACTACCTGATTCTAGTTGGGTTTGTGAAGTCTCCTCCATTTTAATCCTCAACTCGAGCTTCGAAGCGTGAAAATATGGACTTTCAAAGTGCCTAAGGGGGAGAATGAGGGCAAAGGGGGGTTTACTCGAACCCTGGTTCGAGCGAACCCCCTTTCCTTTTGCATTTTCTTTGTTTTTTTTGGGTGGGAAATGTGGGGCTAGTATTTAATGGGTTCGCTCGAACCTACAAGTTCGTTCAAGCCCCTAAAACTATTTTTTTTGCATGGGGTCATTTTTTTGCTAGTTTTCCTTTCTCACTTGAATTGTAAACCACTTTTGTGGGTTTACCTGCTCATATGTCTAATTTGGACATATTAAAAAGTTAAAATGACTTCTTTGGACATTGAAATTAATGGCGATATTAGATTTATACCAACATGCTCCAAAATGAACTTTTAATACAAATCCACCCCCCAAAAAAATTGGTATTTCTATCAAGTTTTTTAATTCTCTAGATCATCATTTGATGTTGCAATGGCATGGATTTTCACCCCTTGCAAATCCCCCATTTACACCCCTTAGAAAAATAAAACTCGGTGATGTTATTCCACATCCTTCATCTACTCTCCATCCATTTGGTAGCTTTTTGTAGTGTCGATGGGGAGTTTCTCTCGGGGACGCAAGCGCAATGTGTAGAGTGCTGCCATCCTGATAGGATTCCTGCCTCTAGAATCCACAGAGGCGTTACAATTCTCCATTGGTGTCAAAGTGTAACATCTCTGCTCCCTTGATCGACCTCGAATGAATCCTTTGGCCTCCCTTTCATCTTCAAAACACTATCTCATTCATTCAATTCATCTTCTTCTTCACAATTCATCTTCTACATAGTTCTTGAGAATCTCATTTGGTCTTCTTTGCACTTCTTGAGCTTCTACACACTTCTTGATCTTCTTGAGCATTCTATACACTTCATTCACAACATTTTCACCATCTTTGAAGCTCCAAGTTGGTCCACTTTGTTGGTTTTACTCCTCTCGTTGTTGTGGCAACATTGGTACTCACAAGCTTGTGAGCTCACATCTTCCTTCATGTGCCTTGAGAGCATCTCGTTGGGAAGGTGACATCCATTCAATTAGCATCATTGTACTGCTTTAGTAGCATATTGTTGTTATTATAGCACATAGTACTTCTACTTCAATATATTTTTTTTATCGTACTTTCTCTATCGTTGCTATTTTGATTGTTCATGGAGGTCGAAACACAAATATGGGGGTTTGACTGTGGCAAGCCTTGAAACAACCCCAACATTTTTCCTTGTTCTGCTGTGTGTAGGTATTTCATTCGTGTGGAGCTTGCTAGAGGTTGGATTGACCGTAAGTTGGATTTCTACCACCTTCATGATGGAGCTTCAAATTTTTGCTCCTTATGTTCCATTCGTGCGCTGCCTTATGCCACTAGTCTTTCATGGTGTTGGAAATTTCTTAGTGTTGGGGTTTTAGCTTTGCCTACATGTAAAACCCTTGTGTGTATTTTACGCCTTGGTTGGGATCTATTTCACTATTACTTTTTAAAGGGTTTTAAAACATCTTATGTCCTATTGTTCCATCTAGGCTTGGTCCCTTTGGTCTTAATTTTTATTTCCTTCGCGGGTTTTATTTTCCCAAGTCTTGGTTTGCCCCGTGTTTCATCGTTTAAAAACAACTTATATCATTGTTTACTATTAGCCTAGTGATGTCCCCTTGTCCTTTTAATAAATGTTTTATTTTGTAGAAAGATGAAATTTGCGCTACCGTTGATCAATTGCCTTCAGATATCAATGGTTGCCCACCATCGCGTGATCGAGAATTGTAGGATTTTTATTGATTGCGATATCATAGGTGGGCGCCATGTGTCCTTTTTGAGGGATCAAATTTGCGCTACCGTTTGATCTCAGCCGTTCCTCGCCATCCCGTGATGACCCCACCACACTTTTTTGGTTGACCACGATATCACAGGCGGGCGTCACATGTCCTATCTGGAAAGGTCGAAGGGGAAAAAGTTTGAGTGATTGTCGATCAAATATTGTCAAGATCAATGGTCGCCCGCCATCGCATGATCCAAAATTGCAAGGTTTTTACTGATCGCGATATCACGGGTGGGCGCCACGTGTCTCATTTGATGAAGCCGAAAGAATAAAGGAAATACATTAATCCGACCGTAAATACATTAAAAGGTGGGTTACTAAGATGCTCTTAAGGTGCACATGTTTTAAATCAACGGATTTGTTATAATCTTGGTGGGAAAGATGCTTGATGGATAATGATAAGGCTGGCGACTGTGTTGGAGGAATGAGATCACTAATGCACAAGATCAACAGTCGCCCGCCATCGCGTGATCCAAAGTTGCAGGATCTTTACTGATCGCGATATCGCAGGTGACTGCCACGTGGACTTCCTTGGTAATGCATGGTATGGTGGGCCCCTTATTGCCACGTTGGCAACTGTGTCAGCTTGTTTTGAAGACAACCGTTCGATGATTTGATTCAACTGAAGGATCGGCGACTTGAATTTGAATCTGCATCAAATATGGCTAGAGCTTTAATGGCAGATGAGACACTGATTTGATTGAAATAAAATCAATTCTCCTATTTTATTTGTATCGCAAAGCATCCAAGTATTTTGTGAAGCAATCTCAGAGCGAAGGCAGAATTGCGAGTCTCTGTAGCCAAAATTTGGGATTTCTGCAAAAAAAGCCGTGAGTTAATTTTTGTGCCTCCCGGTCATTTTGCACTTGAATTTGTAAAAAGATTTGCTGTGCTTGCCATTGAATTTTTTGATAAACGTGTTAGGGCTATAGCTTAATTATAGTTGTGGGAAATTGTAGTACTTTGTTCTATAATTTCCTATCTCTGGTTAGTCCTAGCTATTTGAAGTGTAACTTTGTAAAGAGGCCCTAGTTTGTTCGAGATGCACCACCCAAGCAACAGTCTGGCCAAATTGACTATTTGAAAAGAAACCTGTATGATGATTTCTTGGATCAATTGCCCTTGTCAACAAATGATAGAAAGAAGGGATTGGTTTTGATGCGAGGGAAAATCCTGGGGGAAGGGTTAGTATACAATTGCTCTAACATAACCAATGCTAGGGTTCCTCTCATAGGCTTGGAAATGTTCAGATTGTGGTATGGACAGAGGAATTTTCCTCACCCCTTTTCAAATGGTTGGATGTATGACATGGGGAAGTTGGTTGTACCAAATGTGTTCCCTGATGTAGACCTGCCTAGGGCAGTGGTTGCATGATATGACCCTGTCACACGGGTAATCAGGGATAATGATGGAAATGTTCTATTGAGCGTTAATAGAGAAGAGGTCCAACATATTTTTGACTTGAGTTCAAGGTGGGTGAAGACTTGGTTCCTATCAATCTTGAGGAAATGAAGCAAGAATATGCAAAGTTGAAGTCTCTTTTTAGAGCTAAGTTGCTTTTGCCTCATTTGGCTAGGGCAGGAGGTTCAAGATTTCATATCAGCCCCAGTGACCAAGAACCTTTCAGATTAAATTGTTTTGCAAATCATTTCTTGGCCACTTTCTATTCATTGTGTCAGATTTTGGGTTTCAGTCCCTGTGCGGTGATACCCATTGCATACATGTTCATGGGGGTGCAAATACAACACCCTAACTTCTCTGTGACATATGACTTTGCTTCTTTCTTGGTTGAGAGGATACATGAAGGGCTGTCAAAGTTGTAGAAAAATGATAACGACACACAATTATCTTTGTATTCTATGCTGATGCATATGTTTTTATTCAAGAATGCCAATTTCTTGTCTGAAAGGATGAAATTAAGGCAATCAGTTGATGGAGGAAGATTGCCAGTACAAATATGGGCTGTAGATTTATCTTGAAATAAGGAAAGCACCAGTTATGTACAATTTGATAATTGCTTTTCTTTCAGATTGAGGGCTAGATTGATGGTGAATGTACTTAGGATCCCTGGAGAATTACATGATTTCCTCAGGTCAAAGGGGAGGAAGCCAAAATTAAAAGTCTGCCATAACTGGGGTGGCATTATCCCATGCCTAGTCAACACTGTTTTGAGGGTATATGATTTTTAGGGAGCCCCTCATATATTGCCATACAATGTGCCACCAAGAGTGGGGTTCACAGAAGTTATGTGGCAAATAGGTTGTATTCATGAGGACAACTTCATTGGAAGGGGTAAGGGAACATTTTTCCCTGATTATATAGTGGTGTCTGATTTTGCCTTTTCAAAGGGAGGCTAGATGCATTTTTAGAAATTCTTTGATGATTACCATTTGAGGTGTGGTCCAAAGTGGCAGCATGATCCTGAGGGTTTCTTTGCTCTTTTTAGACAAAGAATAAAAGTTTGCAAGTTTGTGCATGAGTTCAATTTCCCTGAGGACCTGATTAGAAATGAGTTCGACCTAAATAAGCATGAGTTGAACACAAAGAAATGGATAGCTTATGATAAGCTATTAGATATTGTGCACAAAATGGATCCCAAGTATGATCCATTGTTGGAGTTCAGTCCATACCATAAGAAAATTGATTTTCTAATGGAGAACTTCAAAGAGATTATGGGCACCTTGAGAACCAAGAAGATAAACTTAGAAGTGAATTTGGGTGTACAAGAACAAGGTGCCAGAGCAATTGAAACAAGGCCAACATATCAACCTACAAAAAGGTGGCCCATTTACAGGAGGAAAAAGGATAGCAACAGTGATGAAGAAGAAGTGGATAGAAAGGGGAAGAAAATAATGAAGTTGCCTTCACAACTAGGTCCAAAATTCAAAGTGCCTAGGGAAATCAAAATCATTGATTTAGAATCATCACCATAAGATAGTCCCCATCACCACCATCTGAGCCAAGCCCTAAGAGGAAAATAATTGATCAACCATAGGAGGATCTGATGGATGAAATTATTGTTACTGATCAGGATATGCAGGTTGGTATGCCTTCCCCTCCTAGGCCAGCTGAATTGGTTTTATCTAATTTAGATATGAAAGGTAAAAGTGTACAAGATGCAAGAATGAAAGCCTGCAAAGAGTTTCTAGATGACAATACATTTGTAAAAACTCATGTATTCTTGCAATTGGTGTGGAGGATGAAATTTGAAGAATATCAAGATAAATGTAAGAAGATAAGATAACTAAGGCTTGATAGGTCAAACCAGGAGAATGATGAGGAATTAAAAGCTGAATTAATGGAAGTATTCAAGAACATCACTCTTGAAGAAGGAAGAAAACTGGTGAGTCAGGCTGGTGTATTGATTATGCCCGAATGGGACATTGCAGATGCTATAGCATTTAATGCTATTTTGAAGTCCAAGCATCCCTTGCAAGACTCTGAAGAAGAAGTCAAGGCAGCACTTCAAGACTCTACTTTCAATGAAGAGTATGAAACCTTGGCAATTTGGGCATTGGCCCCACAAGGGAGAAAACTAGATATTTCTGATATTAATCCAAATTTAAGAGGAGGATTAATAATAAAAAGAGCTTCAAAGACCTCAACCACCGAGGCCACTAATTTGACTATGAATGTGGCCAAATTGGCCCAAAAGACTGTTAAAAGGGAGGAGGTTGAAAAGAGGAGCCTAATGGAGAAGTATAACCTTTTGATTGAGGAATACAACAAGATGCAAAAGAAGAATGTTCAGTTGCAGATTGAGGTGGAAAGGTTTAGGTATAAATAGATTGGGGAGACATCAAGTGCTCCAGGGACCAGTACATTACCTTCCACAGTAGGGTCAGTGCCTCCTGTTTCTCCAATTGTTTCCACACCAGGGTCCCCCAATCAAAATCCTGCCCTCACCCCTTCTTTAGAGGAAATTGATGAAGAAATAGAGTGCTGTGTTGATCCTACAAAGAAGCAGCTCTTGCAAAGAATTGATGAATTACAGACATCATTAAAGGTAAGTGACGATGAATTTCTTTCAAAGCAAAAGGAGATTGTTACTACTATTTTGAGGCATTTAAATGAAAAGGTTGATAGTAGATTACTATCTATACATTCTTTATATTCTTTGCTGTTAGATGCAATGAAGAATATTGATAGGGATCAGGAGGTAGTGATACCATTGATTGAAAATTGGATCCCTAGGGCCAGTGATTTGGATGTCATGTATAAGGCCTCAAGGTTTGACACAAATAATAGGCCCCAATCATTAAAGCCTACTCAAGTATTAGTTAAGTTATTGTAGGGTTTTTAGATCCTACCAGATGATTTGAGTAGGAAGATCAGGGAGTTGGTAAAGAATTTCAATGATTGGGGTAACACATTGTTACCTGATATAATTGATGAGCAAGGGAAAATCAGGTCACTCTAGTAGTGGCAGGATCAAGCAAGTGAGGTAATCAATAATCAAATTAATTTAATTTGTGATGACTCAGATTATGATTTGTTGGTGAATTGTATGGATAAAATCATTAGTACCAGCTCATTTTTGGAATCTTTTGAAAGGGATGCAAATCGGGTAGCAGTAAAATACACATCTTATAGTGCCAAGGTGAATGAGGTGATTAATTTTGACCGGCCGACTGATGAAGAATACCAGAAATGGATAACTAAATATTTGATTGAAGAAGAGTAAAAATAATGGACTACTAACGAGTGGTAAATCAGATGCTGCGGTTACAACGGTTTCTCGTTTTTCTTTGATGGAAATCTCAACACGGGTTTCTTGTGGTTTTTGTCGTTGCATCAACTTTCCTTAGTTGACATGATGAACATGAATATTCTCCAAGGTGGTGGCTATTGTAACAAATTTTGGAATATCACCAGGTGCTCCAATTGGCTGGTGACATGTGTACTTTCTGGCTCGATGCTTGTTTGCTCCTTCATTTTCTATAAGAGGGATTTCAAGGCCAGAAGTATGGGTTAGCAAGTTAGATAATTTTTGGCCGAGTCTAGGTGAGGTTGCAGAGCAAATTGTAAAGCCTGATGGTCTTAGAGAGAAATGCAATTTAGGTTCTAAGTCATTTTGTAATAGGTTTTGAATTCATGGGGATTTAATGTTGTATGACAGTACTAGCATTTGAGTTGAAATGATAAATTCAAGCTCATGTCTCTCCATTGTACATGCATATCTGAACTTTGAATGAAATAACTAAGGGTTGTTTTATCCATCTCATTGTTGTGGTGTGTATGATTCTATTTTAGCTTTAATTCAAGAAATTAATTAAAATGCTTGAATGGGATTATAGGCGGATATGTTTTGTATAAGGATTTGATAAGTAGTATTGGGTTAGAATGCATACTAATGAAATTGTAATGCAATGTCGTCAGGGATCTTATATGTCATGTATTAAATCTGTCATAAACCTCTAGATGCTTATGAATTTGACTCCTGCAATGGATAGATGGCACTGATCTAAGTTGTACTTATTCATGTAGTTCAATAATTTTTTGTCTTTGACTAGAGCTTGCTACAAATTGCAAATCACTGACTATCTCATACTATGGATTGTGTTTAGTTATCTCATGCTCCAGATAGTTGATATTATTGAGGAATAGCCAATTCTATTCGATATTATCCTATCATGTTGAGCTATTAAGTGAGATTATCTGCTATTGTTAATGTCGTTTATAATAATGGTGCAAAGGTTGTAAACACATTAAGGGATCACCCTCCCAGGTCTTGTAGAGTCCGAAGTGTAGGAGGATTTTTAAAGTCCTCGTCAGTTGGTCCAGGTCCTTCGAGCTGCCCTTGATTGGAATTGGCAATTCGATAGGTAGATTAGAAGACAAACCTAGTTACATTGTAAAACAAAACTAACACTTCACTTTTTTTTCAAATTCTAGTTTAGCGTTATTAAAGTATTCTTCTTGCTATTTTAGTCATTTAGCTATTTTCCTCTTTTTGCCATCGTATCAAACTATACTGGTCAGGTCATTAGTAAGTTCTTTCCAAGTTTCAGATGTACTCTACACTTTCTGCTTGTACGGATGCTAGCACCCAACTAGGATGCCAATGTGTTGCATTGTTGTCTATCTTCTGTGTTGGAGTCATTTTGTAGAGTGTTGCCTAAGTTGTGGTCTAGACTCGAGAATTTACTCACTCAACTTCCTAAACCTCTTAGGTTGACATAAGGAGAGAGGCAGATCAATTTCCCTTCCTTTTCACCCTCTTAAAACATCAAACCTATCTTAGACAATCCTCTTAGCACGAGGTAGATCAAGGCAGTTGATTGTTCTAGATCCTCCTATGACCTAGGGTCCTGAGCAGTTGGCCCCCCTCCTCTATAGATGTAAGAAGTATATTCAAAATTTTAAAATCCATAAAGATTTGAAACCTCTAAGATCTATCAATAAAGAATAATAAGAAGTAATCCCACAAGCTTAAATAATACCATGTAATAGTTGGTATAAAATGCTCTATACCGTGGAGGATTTGGTTGAAGATGTAGCAACCCAAGATCTAGGAGCTTCAATGAAAGAACAAGAAAGATCAAATATGGGAGAATAATTCTATTCTATCAAAGGATACAAATATACACAGATGATGATTAATTAGAACAATTGAGAATACAAAGAGAACCCCTTGATTATATAGACCAAGGTGAGACATGATTATGACATGCATCTTAATCTTATGACTTGAGACAAAGTGATAGTATCCTATGTGTGTGACTAAGTAAACTTAAGTAACTAGTGTGAATAGGACCTAGGTGATGAATCAATTAGGTAAAACACTCCGTTCACACCAACACAAGTTTGTCAAAGTTGCATGCAAAAGTGATTATACATTTTAGGACATAAAAAGGTTCCATTAAGCTATTATTAGTCCTTTCACACAATAAAATCATTTAGTTATTTTTGAAATTAATAAATTATAGAAGTGTGCAATTATATTTTATTTTTGGATTTTACATAATTGTAATTTAATTAAATAAAAAGATGGAAATAATATGTAAGATCTCCACAAAATTTATGAATTTAAGCAAAAGTGAGTAGAGGGATTGAAATTAGGAAAGGCGAATTTATTTTTAGGACTCAAGAGTGTTGTGCAAGTTTTACCAAGTTGTATTTGGATAAATTTCTAATAAGTGCTATGTCAAATTGTAAATGGATATTTTCTTCTTTTAGAGGGAAATTTCATTGTTAATATTTTTTTATAATATAATTCTTGTGAGCTTGTGAGTTGTTTAAACTATAAAAAACTTATACGCGTGATGATTCTATTATGCATGCACATACATATTGATGATAATTCTAATTAGATGCAAAATGCAAAATTTATTGTTTATCTTTGTGTTGTAGCCTTGTATAAGATTTTTACAAGATTTAGAAAATTAATTGACAAATTCAAGGTTTGTATATAGTGTTTATTGATTATAAGATATTATTTATTCTCTACATTGCTATTCTCTTTCTTCAGTCTATAAAATTGCATCTATTGATGTTTATTTCATGTGTACATGTATGTTTCTAAAAGACCTAGACAATCTTGGCATGAGGTGTTTAGTGTCTATTTTAGTCTTTACAGTGCAAAGGAACAAAAATATTACATCACATTATTTTTTCTAATATTCCAAAACCTTTTTTCAAACCTTTTAAATGCTCAAATCTTGTGCATAATTTTATTATTATTTTCTCAAGAGAAATACCTCTTAACCCAAAGGGATACACCTTTTTCCCTAATCTTCTAATGTGCTTCTTTCTATCTTAAAATATGTATATGGCTTGTCCATTATGAAAATATAATTTTTAAATACTAGAATGATACATATTGTTGGAGAAACAAGCCATACTCTAAACATAATAAGGAGCCTAGACCAAAAATTACTCATCACAAAGAGGGTTGGTTTCTCAATTATAAAGCACTCTAGCATGCACATAAGATGTCCTAGGTTCAAGGCTTAGTTGGTTTATGAAGATAACATAGTCGTAGAGCTAGACTAGGATCCTTGAGCACCAAATTAGGCTTGAGGGGGCATGTTGCAGAAATGAGCCACTCAAACAATAATAACAAGCTTAACAAAAAACCTTGGTCATAAAGAAGACCAACAACACAATTATGGGTCATTGAACTATTGGAGAAATGAGTCACAAGAAACCCATGATAAGAATGGTACCAAAAAGCTCGAGCCATACATAAGTCCAATAACATTGTGGTAGAGTACGGAGAGAGTACCTCATTGTGCTCATAGGAAATCTTAGGTTCAAATCCTAGATGATCCTTAAAAATAACATATATTATTGTCAAGGTGAAAATTGTATACTCATGCAATTTTCCATTTATTTTTGTTTCTATTTTGGAAGAATATCTTAACATGTACATATTAACAATTGATTCAATCTTTGTGCAAATTTTTGCTCATTCCCCTAACCTTTGTCTATCCCTATACACACACATTCCCACACATTTAGCCCCACCTTATCCTTATAAATAAAAACTTCAATACACTCAAATAATCTTGACATATATTACACTTATTCATACACCTACACTAGTATAGTTGTTATCCACCTAAGTTTGATTGTTTGTCCACCTCGAGCCATTTTTGTGGTCATGAGCTCAAACCAATGGTTGCAAGATTGACCCTTTCTTTTGTAATATTCAAATTCAAAAATTTGACCAATTCAATCCCTTTATTTTTTTGCACTGAGTTGACTAAGTACATGTTTTATAAAATGTGATGTTATGTGTTAGTATTTATGACATTTAAAACATTCATTTTAATCATCCAAGAATCTCCTCATCCTCCACGTTTTATTCACATATTATTTGCATTACATCACTTCAATTGGTGCAATAAAAGAAATCTAGATCTACATGAGCATTCTTAGCTCATATGCATGTTTGAAGAGTGACATTTTAAATCTTATACATATTTTTGTGGGTCGACTTGGTAGAACGTGTTCCCTAGGTACAAAACAACAACCTTTTCAACATATTTCTAGACACTATTGGCCTTGATATATGAAAAAAAAGTTGACTAAGTGACTATTAGTTAAGCAAACTATAAAGCAAAACTCCACATTGAGTAGGGCAAATCTAGATGCAAAGAACAAATCTACAATTGTAAACTTAACTTAGAGCCTTAAACTTGAACATAATTTTTAAAATATTTTATTGATAGAGAGATCACATTTATTAAACATAAATGATTAAGATTCAAAATTCTCATAATTTTTTTTAAAATCATAAAACTAAATACATTTAGTTTTATCTTTATATTTACTTTCATAATACATTAATCCACAAATTATTTATTATTTAAATTGATTTATATTTATATACGCAATCTTACTAAATTAGCTATAGATTATTTAAGGAGAGTTTATATTTGTAGATATGCTGGTCTCCTACAATTAACTTTACCGGCAAGTAATTAGTTCATTCTATGTGGTTTGCAAATGATAGAAAACAAAGTTCATCGCATTAAATCTTAGGAAGAGGATCTGCAAACCATCCCACCGAATTAATATAGGAAATCATTTAAGTAACAAATCATAGGGATGCCGAGATTTTCAAATGCTTCTTTGATCATAACAGTGTGTAATGTCTAGGCTCCAGAATCTTATCTTCACAACAAAAACAAAGGCCTATCAGTAACTATAAAATGTCATGGAGTTTTTAAGTAGGCGGTGGCTCCAAGTTGAACCCTTGTTTAGGATTTGACAACAGTGCAAAACAAACAGCCACCATGGATATAGCAGACAATGCACCAGCTAAACTCTTGCTTAAACACACCTTAGACATGGATTTAGAAGTGTCCGCTACCGAAGGAGAAAGCTTTCGCTGATTTTTGGCGGGCATGGTCAGACGTGCATCTATTATTTGCTTAAGTGCGTCATGCATGCCTGGTGTCGCATTCGCCTCAGACTGAGCATGTACCGCTTTAATAATGGCAGCTGCGAACTCCACATTACTCGGAGTAATTTTTTCTTCACTACTTTTGTATCCTTTCTCCAACTGCAAGTAACAATTTCAGGGTTTGAGATAAAAAAAACATCAAATTTATTGATTTCAAACATAAATTTCATTTCATTACTGCAGATTTGTCGTTCTCAGTGCGGCAAAGCCGAGGCTGGGACTCAATTTCTGTGATTACGGTCTCCAGGTCTGTATTCCCTTGGTTCACAGAAACATTTTTGTCGGTTGCCGCTGCAAAACTATAAACCTGCAAGGTGCCAAGGATATTGTCGTCAATTACTGAACTTTCTGCCGTCAGCTGCTCATCCCGTAAATATTCGTCTTCGAGCGATGTTTTCAGGGGCTCTGAAAGGAAGACATTGGCAGGCGCAGGAAAATTATTTTCTTTCTCAATTTCTTTAATGATTACTTCTTCGTCCTCATGAACTCCTCCATCATTTGTTATGACTCTTTCTTTTGGTAAAGAAGCCTCTGCAAAAACATCAGATTTCTTCACATGGACATCCTCCTCGGAGATTTTCTCACTTTGTTCGTTGCTACCAACGCTCTCCGCCAAAGCTTTCTGCTTTTTTCCATGGAAAGTAATTTAAATATTTTCAAGCTCAAAACAGCAAACATTTGTTCAAAGAAAAAAAAAAAAAAAACACAAAAACATTTACAATATTTATCATCAATCCAGGATCAGATTATTCGGTACTATAAAATAAGGAAATAATAAAGATTTGACCATCAAGAATGTTTGCAATTTCGCATTTTGTTCGGATTTGTTCTCGAGCAAATGCATAAAGTTTAGAGAAAAAAATATTTGAAGGTTTGATGAGCTTTACATGGATGTTTGGCATTCCTCTTTTCTCGATATTGCGAGCATTTGCCATGACATTCCCTGCAATTTTCTTCGCTGAAACTCGGCCTGATTTGGCTGAGACTTTTGAAGAAAGTATAGTATTTTTAGAATACTTACTCATTTGATCAGTAAGCCAACTGAAAAGCTTTACGTTCCTGGAAATTTACTGCCTGCATTAAACTCAAAGGCTTATATTTTGCCTGTTTCATAAATACAGAGAAATTTAAACCTGATGAAGCGAAAAATTTAGCGTGAAACGTTTGAAAGCTCCTAAGAAAAAAATTATTTTGTAAAAATTGGGGAAACAATATTTCACACGCGTTAAAGATCTATCTTTCACACAAATTTATTTCCTCCGAAACGAGCTTCTGCTCCAACTTCTGGATACCTGAGAAGATCCTCTCCCCGCAGTTTTAAAAACCAGTGCATTTGACCACAAAGAATATTAAAGATGAAATTAATCCGCTGAACATTCCACTCTCATCCTCTACATATATATCTTTCACATTTTGAATCTTGGTGGATGATGTAATAAGGGAATAAATAGTCACCCTCATTAATTGTGCTTAATCAAATGAGTTACAACCTTCTGATTGTGTCCTTTTCTTTTTAAGATAAAAGAACATTTTAAAATTTACTTCTACATTTTTTATGAGCATTGTATATATTAAGTATTATATAAATGAAATATATAATAAAAAGTTTATAACTGTAATGGTGAAAACTATTACTTGTGTCTTTAATCTTTCTACTTTGGAATGTTTTTAGTGGTGCTTTGAATACAATAATAGTTTACAAGTAGCTTATTTTTGTATGAATTTGATTCATGAAATCACACATCTTGATCCCCTTCTATCATCGATTCCAATAGATTTACTCTTGATCCTTAGACCTATAATTCATTGCCCTCAATCAACTCTGTGGGTGCAAACTTGACCCACATCACTTTCACATCATAGATCTCAACTCTTGAATTTTAAAATTTAATTTCAAAATTTAACCCACTAACTTTTTCCTATTGGTTGCTCTTAGCTAACCTAGTGTGTGTTTTTGTTGATTTGTGTGCTTGGTTGATGCATTTATAACATTCATTCACTCATTCAAAATCACATTGGAATGTGAGAAGAAAACCTCGATTAAAGAGCTTATAAGAAAATCGAATATGCATTTTTCTATGTGTGACATTATCCTATGTTTGTGTATGCTTGCTTGCTACCTTCGATATTTTACTCAAAGTTTTAAAGTCAATTTGTTAAGGGCTTGATTGGCAAGAACTTGACCCTTGTGATTTGGTATATTCCCTAAAGGTATTCCTAAACACCATCTATCTTTATTCATGTTTAAACAAGGGTATAAATTGATGAAACATGTGAATTCCAATATACTTACAAAGTCTACTAGTTTAGATTCATGAGTTTTAGTTTAGGTTTGTCTATATGTTAGATTCACACATTTGGAGGTGATATATAGCAAACAATAGTTAGTTTGTGAATTCTACGATCATCTATGTCAACCCTAAAATTCTAGAGTATTAGAGAATCATTTCTTGACATTTTTTACAACACCTCTTTATAATTAGATTTCAAACCATCACATTTAATTTATTTATTTTATAGTAATTTTTTAATTTATTAGCCCCTTATTTATGGGTACACAAAGATGAGGGCCAAAAAGGGGTCTTAAGTGACCACTCTTTTTTTGTTTTGTTTTGTTGTTTTTTCTTTTTCTTTTATGAAATCAGGGAATATTGAGCTTGGATGAGAAATTGAGGATAGTTACACTCATAATTTTAAGATGCAACAAAAACAAGGACCGTAGAGCTCCGAATGTACTTTTGAAACTACTATTTTTTTTGAAAATGATAGATATTAAGGGGTTCAAACACATTACCCACACAAATTGGTCCTATTTAAAAAAAAAACATAACATAGCATCTATTGTGGGTATGTCAAAAGGTTAACTTTTTTTTTAGTATTTTTAAAATCGCTTAGTTGAGAAATTAGCTAACATGTATTATAGTCCCAATTTTTTTTAATAATTTTTTAATGAATATATAATTTTTTACTAATTTTCAAAGTGGACAAATCTTGAAAAATAGAAATTTGACCGTGCGAACCCTATAAATTTTGAAAACTAATCAAAAATCATTTTTTTTGAATATGTATAGAATAGAGTCTAGTTTATAAAAATGTAATTTATTTGAAATTTCAATGAACGGTTAAAAATAAAGTAAAAAATAACAAATGTTGGTTTTTGACAAAAACAGATACACTAACAAAAGAAATTAAAGATGAAAGCCTTAACCTAGTTGAAATATGAAAAAAATTACATCATTAAATAGATTTAAGAGAGATATTAACATTACCTAGGTGTTTGTTTAACCCGACCTTGAAACACATGCAAACCTAATGGTTAGCATGAACGAGATTATGTGGAATTTTGTAGAATATGTAAAAACATGTTTTTGGGCGTTGGAAAGGTAGTCTAGGCCATTGGGTTGGAAATCCAAAGAAAATCTGAGTCAAAGGCTTGGGAATTCCCAAAGCAAGACAAAACACGAGTGTGTTATAATGTGCTCATGTTATATCATAGCTTTGACATAACGTGATCACGTTATAACATGCTTGTGCTATGTCTCACTTTAATTTGTTTTTGTGTAAGTTTGTATAAATGTATGTTTTTATGCATGTACATATGTTTGTATATATATATATATGTATATTTGTATGTATGTATGTTTGTGTGCTTGAATGGATATGTATAAATGTATGTATGTATGCATGTATGTATAAATGTATGTATGTTTGTATGTATGAATGTATACTTGTACATGTACATGTATGTGTGTATGTATGTATGTAGGTTTGTATGTATGCATGTATGCATGTTTATATGCTTGAATGTATGCATACGTATGTTTGTATGTATGTATTTATTATGGCATCCATTTCCTTAGAGTGAGTATTCACCATTAGGAGGGGTCCCAAAGTGGCTTTAAAAAGTGTGTCAAATTTATACACCAAAATGGTCAACTTGAAGCTCTAGTGTATAGAGTTTAGGGTATTAGGCCGAGGCTTTAAAGTATAGGTATGAGGGTTGAGGGTGTAGGGTTTAGGGTTTAAGGTATAGGGTTGAGTGTTGAGGGTTGAGGGTATAGGGTTATGTATATTCTATAGGGATTAGGGTTTAGGATATTCGATATAGGATTGAGATTTTATGGTTTAGGATGAATTAGGGTACAAGGTTGAATGTAAGATTTAGGGTTTAAGTATGGGGTTGAGGGTTGAGGGATTATGATTGAGGGATAATGTTCAGGGTTGAGGGTATAAGGTTAAGTTTATAGGCTATAGGGATTAGGGTTAAGGATATTGGGTAT